>PITA01000367.1:192053-291998 GCA_004023965.1 Spilogale gracilis | reverse complement strand
GGACTGGACTGGAAGAGATTATGCTGAGTGAAATAAGCCAAGAAGAGAAAGTCAAGTATCGCATGGTCTCACTTACTTGCGGTGCATGAGGGGCAAACTGGAGGACAGTGGCAGAAGGAAAGCAAATGGGAACTAGGGTAATCTAGGGAGGGAAACGAAACAACAGAAACTTTGAACACAGAAACAAACTGAGGGACTTAGAGGGAGGGGGGTGGAGGGATGGGAGAGCCTGGTGGTGGGTACTGGGGACACCTAAAGCATGGAGCACTGGGTGTGGGGAATGGGGAATGAATCTTGAAACACTGGAAAAAAAATTTTAGTAACAATAAAAAATAAAAAAAATTTAAAAAAGTAGCATTAGATCTTTTGGGAAAACAGTGGGTATACATAGGGAATTGTTTAGAGATAATTTAGACGAAAACCATTAAAGGCAATTAAATTGAAAACGGCTTGTAGAAAAAGGAAGAGGATCTTTTCATAGTTGAGCAGTTTAGAAGATCTAATCCCAGGGCCTAAACACCAAGAGAAAGCTCCAGCACTGAATCTAGAGCAGTGTTTCTCAACTAGGGACAATTTTGCCCTCTGGGGGACATGTGGTAATGTCTGGAGACATTTTTGGTTGTCACAACTAGGAGAGGTGCTACTGGCATCTAATGGGTAAAGGTTAGGGATACAACTAAGCATCCTACAAAAGGGCCCCCAACAGCAAAGAACTACCTGGTCCCAAATGTCAGCAAGTGCCAGTACTAGAATTTGAGCTCTTGAGGAAAACGTAGTCTTAAAGAATGTCACAGCTAGTTGAGTAGGGAGCTCAGAAATTACCTACTTCAATTCTATCACATTACAGAAGAGGAAAGTGAGGTCCAACAAAGTCAAAAGATTTAGCCCAGGGTCCCAGAGCAATTCAGTAACAATGTTATTTACATCAAGGAATTATGGGGCAGGAAAGTGGGACATATGTTAATTCATTTACCAAATATTTACTGAGCACTAAGTACACAGTACTATGTACTGGTATTTTCTTGATGTTGGAGATAGACAGTAGTCAAAAGGGTGGGGAAGATGGGGAGGAAAGAAACCAGCCCACATGGAGCTTATCTTCTGAGAGAAAGAAATAATAAATAATTCATATGGTGTGTTTGTTGATAATAAGAGATACGAAGAAAAATAAAGCAAGGAGAAAAGGGTGCAGGAATAGGAGGAGGTCACAATTTTAAAAAGAGTTGCCAGGAAAGGGAACAAGTCACGCAGGTATCTGTGGTAAAAATGTTACAAAGAGAGGGAACAAGAGATTCAAAGGTTCTGCAACCAAGTGGGCTGAGCCAATTCAGAGAACAGCAATGACAGCAGCGTGTCTGAGGCACTGTAACTGAAGAAGAATATAACAGGAGATGGGGTCAGAGAAGCAATGGCGGGACAAATCCTACAAGGCCTTATAGGCTACTGTCAGGCTACTGGGTCTTTTTCTAAATGGATTTGTGCAAGCGAATCAAGATTATTATGTAAAAAAAAAAATAAAACCCCACAGCACAGTTGCTGGTACCAAGTAGATTATAGCTCCTTAACAATCCAAAATACCTAAAAATGTGTCAAAATCTGTACATCTCAAAGGGCTAATGAACTATTTTGCTGGGTGGACACAGTAACAGGGTACCCCCAAGGAAAAGGGAGGATCACAAAAGAAGCGATAGGAGGAAGAGAAATCTAGTCCCTATCACTATGACAGGAGGAAAATGGCTGAGGAATTTTCTATTAAGGGACTACCTTAGTCTGTTTTACTTTAATCTAAGTAATACCTTACATTTACCAGATATTTTATATATATATACACATATATATATAAAACAGAAAAAAAAATATACAGACTTATCTAAGGTTATAGGAGTAAATTACCTTTCATGCAAATTAAAGAGCCCACTGACTTTACAGATAATTGTTGATTCCCTACAAAGATTATATCTTTTTTTGTTTTATTACTTTGACTTCAAAACTAGTGTCCCTGTTAGTCTAAGACACGAAGTCAACATTTTCAAAACAGGGTATAATCTCTGGACATAACAAAACCCAATCAGGGCACCTGGGTGGCTCAGATGGCTGGGCATCTGCCTTTGGCTCAAGTCATGATCCCAAGATCCTGGGATCAAGTCCTGCATCATAGGGCTCCCTGCTTCCTGGGGAGCCTGCTTCTTCCTCTGCCTCTGCCTCTCTCTCCTTCTGTCTCTCATGAATAAATAAAATCTTAAAAAATTACATCTGTCACAAAATTGTGTGCTAAAAACTCAAGTAATGAAGTTGAGGAAAATCACATAGGTTGATACATGGTCAATTTCAACAACAGGAATCTATTATATTTACATGGGCTTTTCAATGTGCACAACGCATCATGTACACTATCTCATCTGGACCTCACAGCACCCTAGGAAAGACGCAGATATCGGGACCACTTGAAAGATGAGAGAACAGGGGCGCCTGGGTGGCTCAGTTGGTTAAGCAACTGCCTTCGGCTCAGGTCATGATCCTGGAGATCCGGGATCGAGCCCCACATCGGGCTCCCTGCACGGCAGGAAGGCTGCTTCTCCCTCTCTCACTCCCCCTGCTTGTCTTCCCACTCTGGCTGTGTTTCGCTCTGTCAAATAAATAAATAAAATCTTTAAAAAAAAAAAAAAAAAAAGAAAGATGAGAGAACTAACTAATGGAAGATGAATAACCTCCCAGTGAGCTCAGCAGCTGTCGTGCTCTCTTCCACTCTACCAAATTTGTCTCAAAAATGCATGTCGCTTCCTAAATACAGCATAATATAGGATAACCTCCAGTACCTTCACAGTGTTGTGAATTTCAGAGGTCATTAGGTTTCTAGCTGCCACAATCACATCCTGACATTTCTTGTTAGCAAAATGAGAATTGATGTTACGGGCATATTTCAGCAAATCGGTAGTATCTCCTTTTAAAAACCTCATCTCTTTGAGGGCATTTTCAAATTCTTCAGTGGACTGTATGATCTGAGGAAGAAAGAGAAAGGGGAAAAAAATTACATACACATAGTCCATTCCAGTATTAAAATTTCAAATCTCATGTACAAAAAATAACAAGGACTAGCTGGTCATTTAAGTTTTACAACAGATCAGCAGTTAGCAGGCATACATATTTTAGACATTCCTCCAGCCCTCAGTTCATTAGGAACAGTACCTTCAATATAAACTTCTGATTCTACAGAATAAAAGTGGGATGATCTCTAAAATAAATACACTTATTTTAGTGTTCAAGGAAATGCTAAAAAGAAGCAAAAAAAAAGTATAATGTCACATAGAAGCTACTATGGTTGATGGGTATAAAAGAACAATTGTTTTTTAAAAGGTATCCCATAATAAAAATATACTTAAGAAAACATACTTCCCAATCAAAAGGTAGACGGCAAGGAGAGAAAGGAAGTAATAGGGAATTTGCTTCCACTCCCTAATAATAATTTCCTTAACGATGTCACTAAAGAGCAAAAGGTCTCCCAGGAAAAACAAAAGCCACCAATAGGCACCTACAGTCTCTTATAACCTTCGGTGGTATTTCTGCACTCACCTCTTCATACTGCTGTAACTTGCTGCTATTAGTTGGAATAGAATAAACCAAACAGTTTTTAATGAGGCACTCAGACAAGTCCTCCCAGATCATGTCACCAAGCACCTCGGCCAATACAATCTCAGGTGTTTTTTCATTTTTCATTTTTTCATTTTCTAGGTCAGTATCTGAATCAAAAGAAAAAATTTTAAACAAGAAGCCATTCACAGTTCAGGTTATGCTCAAGTTCCCTAGTTTTCTAGAATTCTTTAATTTTAGAATGGGCAAGAAAAGAGCAGAGATAATTCTACAGCTATCTCAAGTGTCTGTGTGGGACAAAGTATGCCACACAATTATTACTTTATTTTCACTGCTCAGCTGAAAAGTTTGCACTATCTTAGTGCCCGTACTCTACCACAATAAAGTACGAAGCCATCTACATTATACAGTAATCATCTACTGCTAATCTACTGATGTGATTATATGACAAGCACTCAGAAGTTCTGCATGCCAAGTTGAAACTCATTTAGAACAAAATCCCAGTTCCTTAATAATGAATAAACATCCGCTGTCATCTCTGCCTAGCATCTGCCTATTTATCCTAAGTAAAATGTCAATAAACATCTTACATTACAGCATAATACCTAACCTAGAGAATGGAATACTTCAATTCCTCTCTGTAGTATATATAGTATGGTGGGTTTTTTCCCCCCAACACATTTTAATGGAGTTATTTAAAATATAATATTAATTAAATAAATAATAGTTAAGAATCAATGACCAATGTAGAAGGAAAAGGAACCAAAAAAGAGACAAGCTATTTTTAAAGATTTTATTTGAGAGAAACAGATAGCCACAGAGTTGGTGAGAGAAGATATGAGCAGGGAAGAGAGGGACAAGCAGACTCCCTGCTGCACGGAGAGCTTAACTTGGGACTCAATCCCAGGACCCCAGGATCATGACCTCCAACTGAAGGCAGACGCTTTACCAACTAAGCCATCCAGGTGCCCCAAGAGACAAGCTATTTTTAACCTAATTCTGATTCACCAAGGAAGACCTTAACGGGTAAGAACCATAAAAGCAAGTGAATCATATTATCTGAGCCTTGAGAACCTTACAATGTACACCTGTACAGCCACCAGCCACATTTTGCTACTGAGCTCTTGAAATGTGGTTAGTGTGGCTGAGAAACTGAATTTTTTAAATTTTTAATCCATTTCAAATTTCAGTTTAAAAATGGAAGCAAGTGGGGGCGCCTGGGCAGCTCAGTCGGTTAAGCATCCAACTCTTGATTTCTGCTCAGGTCATGATCCTGGGTTGTAAGACAGAGCCCTGCATCTTTCTCCTTCTCCCTCTGCCTCTTATCCCACTTGCCTGCTCTCTCTCTAAACAAACAAACCAATATAAGATAAACGAACAAAATCTTTAAAAAATGGAAGCAAGGGTGTGTGATTATAAAAAGGTAGCATAATGCAGCTGCAGCGCTAGCATAGTCCGTATCTTGATTAAGCCAATGGCTACATGAATCTACATGTGGTAAAACTACACAGAACTATACACACACACACACAAGTACAGGTAAAACTGGTGAAACTGGAATAAGCTCTGTGAACCGGACCATCGTCAGTTTGCTGCGTTTGATGTTGTACTACAGGCTCACAAGATGGTAACACTGAGGAAAATGCAGAAAGGTACACGGGACCACTGTACATTTTTTGAATAAAAATCTTAAAGTAAAAGAAAAAAAAGGAAGTAATATAGTTTCCTGTTAAGCACAACTTCACTGTTTCAATAAGACTGCAATGTTACTTGAAACGCTGTACCACGTAAACAATTATGTTGTCTGTACTGCTCACAGCAGGCACACACATCATTTCCAGTCCAGCACACGAACGCATCACCAATCCCGTCAGTGTGAATAGATTCATTCCATTCGAATTACTTTCTTTCTGTGCACCAATGTAACACTGTAATGCATTTATTTGAAAACTTATACATATAGCACAAGCTACAATGGTATCTATATAAACTATAAAAGGCAATTAAATAGAAATATTTATCTTAACCATGATAGAATTATCTTTCTAAGTTTAAGAAAACTAACTATGAACAAGGTATACTACTGATGCAGAATTAAGTGAAGATGCAAAAGCGAGTAGAATCATGGGAACAGTAAAGGAAAAAAAGAATGGAAGAAAATATGTCACAAATTTCACAATAAATAGCTCTAATTTACTAACACAGAGCAAAACAAACAAAAAAAAAACCTGTCTTTTTTTAAAGATAATAAACAATTTTAGGAGACATTTTCAGCTAATCTCATAAACATTTCACCAAACTATTAAAAAGTACTCTATATTTTAGTTTCTTATTAAGAAAGGGTATTGAGTTTTGTCGTATTTTCCATATCTAATGATGTAACCTTTTAATATGCTGAAATAATAAACTGGTTCATACCTTCCTTACGCTAAACACTTCTGTACTCCTAGAATAAACAATGTCTCCTTTTTAAAGGTACTGTTGGATTTAATTTACATATTTTGTAAAGGTTTGCATTTATAAACCAAAGGTAAAATCGGTCAACAGTGTTTTCTCTGTGTGTAAACTATCATTATTACATTTTGGCATTAAGTTTATTCTGTTTGGGTTTGGGGTGTTTTTGTTTTTGAGACTTTACTGATTTATCTGAAAGATAAAAAGCATGAGAGACAGCATGAACTGTGGGGAAGGGGCAGACGGAGAGGGAAAAGCTGGGTTCCCACTAAGCAGGGAGTCCAATGCGGGGCTCAATCTCAGTACTCTTGGATCATGACCTGAGCAGAAGGCAGATGCATAAGTGATTGAGCCACCCAGGTGCCCCTCTGCTGCTTTTTAAAAATTTAAGAAGGACATATTCCTCTTGGTTTCTAATGATCAAAAGAGCTTGATTAACATAGGGATTATCTATAAACTGAAATATACACAGATTTCAGCTATAAACTTTCTGTCCCTAAATGGTGCCCTTTTTAGTGGCAAATCTTTAACAACCTTTCAAATTTCTTCTACAATTATTTGTATGTTCATAATTTCTGCTTTTTGGTAAAAATATGTAATTGATACTTTCTAGAAAATCATTCATGGGAAAACCAAAACTTGCTTGTTATGACAAGTCCCAAACCAAAGATTTATAAAGAAAATGGCAAATTTTCCCTATCCATACCCACAAGCTTCTCTCTCCATGCCCAAGTGTTATGAGTCTGGTATGTATTCTTCCTCCCTTACATTCATACTCAAATTCATACTTACTATTCATACTATATATATATATTCTATATGTATGGTTTTTATACACATATACACACACATACATATACATACACACCATATATATGTATATATGTATGCACTGCCAAACACACACACACTTGATATGGACTGAATTGTAGACTCTCCCCCAAGATTCTTATGTTGAAGCCTTAACCCCTGATATGACGATTTGGAGGTAGGACCTGGCCTTTAAAGAACAAGGTCATTAGGGAGGGCCATAATCAAATATGGCTAGTGCCCTTACAAGAAGAGGAAGAGACACCAGGTATGCACTCTCACAGAGGACAGACCAGTGAGAAGGCTTGTCTGCAAGACAAGGAGAGAGGGCTCAAGAGAAACCAAATCTGCTAATACCTTGATCTTGGACCTTCAGCCTCCAAAACTGAGAGAAAATAAATTTCTGTTAAGTCACGCAGCCTATGGCATTTCGTTATGGCGCCCCAGCAAACCAATAAAATATTCATATAAGGGACTGCTTTTTTTCATTAAAATAGGTTCATGCCACAGATTTTACACCTAACATTTTTATCACTTAACAACAAATCATGGCCATCTCTTAAGTCAGCATATCTAGCTCTACTTCATTTCTTTCCCAGAGCTGCAAAATGTACCACAGTATGGCTCAAACATAAGTTATATAACCATTCCTCAAATCAGACACAGTCCAGTGTGCAAGGATACAACACGACTCACACACACAAACATACAACCTACTGATAGCACTTCTGTAAATAATTAAAAAGCGCGGGGCGCCCAAGTGGCTTAGAGGGTTAAGCCTCTGCCTTCAGCTCAGGTCACGATCTCAGAGTCCTGGGATCGAGCCCCACGAGCCCCACGAGCCCCACGAGCCCCACGAGCCCCACGAGCCCCACATCGGGCTCTCTGCTCAGCAGGGAATCTGCTTCCCCTCCCTCCTCTCTCTCTGCCTGCCTCTCTGCCTCCCTGTGTCTCTTTCTCTCTCTTGTGTCAAATAAATAAAATCTTTAAAAAAAAAAAATTAAAAAATGTTAAAAAAATTAAAAAGTGGAATACCTAGGTCAGAGGAATGCTGATTTTATTTTATTTTTTAAAGATTTTATTTATTGGGGTGCCTGGGTGGCTCAGTTGGTTAAGCAACTGCCTTCAGCTCAAGTCATGATCCCGGAGACCCGGGATCGAGTCCCACATCGGGCTCCCTGCTGGGCGGGAAGCCTGCTTCTCCCTCTCACTCCCCCTGCTTGTTTTCCCTCTCTGGCTGTGTTTCTCTCTGTCAAGTAAAAAAAAAAAATCTTAAAAAAAAAAAAAAAAAAAAGTGTCTCAGACAGAATCTCTTAATGTCAGCCCTAAGAATGAAAGTGCCCACATTTTTAGATTTATTAACAAATTGCACCTTCTCTTGCATGAATTGCCTATTCAAAATTTTTGCCTATTTTTCTATTATTAATGTTCTCTTTTTCTTTGGAAAAAAGTCCTTATACTAACGCCTGTCAAACATTTTACAAGAATTTTCTCCCAGTTCACTATTGTTTTTGACTTTGTTTACAGTATTGTTTGCCACATGGAATTTAACATTTATATGTAGTCAAATTTGTCAGTCCTTCCCTTTATGCATTGTGAGCTTCCTTAGACTAGTCACATCTCCTAAATTTTCTTTTTTTTTTTTTTAATTTTAAAATTTTTTTAAAGACTTTATTTATTTGACAGAGAGAAACACAGCGAGAGAGGGAACACAAGCAGGGGGAGTGAGAGAGGGAGAAGCAGGCTTCCTGCAGAGCAGGGAGCCCGATGTGGGACTCGATCCCGGGTCTCCAGGATCATGACCTGAGCCGAAGGCAGTCGCTTAACCAACTGAGCCACCCAGGCGCCCCTCCTAAATTTTCTTCTAACATTTTTATTGTTGTTGTTGTTTCACAGAGGGCTTTCACTGATCTTGAATTTACTTTGGCATAAATATGAAGCAGGAATCTAACTTTGTTTTATTGCACAGAAAGCCAATTTTGCTAGCGAACTATCTATCCCACTAAACTGAAATGTGACTCTGATCAAACATTAAGTTCTCATTTATCCTGGCTCTACTTCTGGACTCTTTCATTCCACTGATTTCCTGAACCAAGAACATAGTTTTAATTTTAAAATTGTCCCACTAGTGTTTCTTAAATCTTTATTGGCAATTCTCCAAATCTATTTTTGATGTAAGCCTTAAGAGTAATTTATTATGTTGGAAAATATATAATGGGTATTTAATTAGAAATGTATTAGATTTATACACTGTTTTGGAATGAACTGATAACTTTATGAGACTGTCTTCTAATCCACAAAAGCCTCCTTTTATTCAGGTTTTACTTTATGTCCTTCAAAGTTTTATAGTTTTCTTCATATATGTCCTCCTCGTCTTTCTTATTAAACTTATCTTAAAGAATTTTATAGATTTTATTAGCATTATAAATATCTTTATATTTTAATATAACTGATTATTACTGCACAAAGATTACTGCACAATTTTATATCTTCATACTGTATCCAAACAATTAAATTTTTATACAATAAATTTAAATTAAATATAAAGTATAAATGATAAATTTAATACAACTTATAATATTAATTATAAAAGTTTTAGCAGTCTTTTGGTTCTTATGTATGCAATCATACTGTTTATACATAAAGATAATTTCTTCTCTTTAAATATTCATACTTATTTGATTTTTTTCTTCTTTGCATTAGCACAACCCCTAAAGCAATACCAAAGAATATTAATGATGGCATGCATCCCCAATTTGTAACTGGTTTTAATGGAAGTAAAGTATTTAATCCTTTAATAGAATGCTTGTTGTTCACTTTTTAGAAGCAATTAGTTTTAAAACCAATCATACTTCAAAAAAAATCAAATAAAGTATAACATAATTATGCAAAGTGATCTATTACACAACTATATAATTTACTTAATCGTTTCCCTATTCTTCAAATTTTCATTACTTTCCAGTATTTCAGCATTATAAGGAACATTATGATGAATATCCTTATACATAGTTTTATATATTTAAGATTATTTCTGTAGAGCAGACACCTGTAAGTTGAAACTTGGGTTCAAAGAATTTAAATATATTAAGGCTTTTTATATATATTGCCAAATTCTTTCCAAATGAATTTACTTTTTCCTCTTTAAAAACCTCCCTTTGTGAGAGACACCTGGGTGGCTCAGTTGGTTAAGTGTTAGCCTTCAGTTTGGGTCATGACTCCAAGGTCCTGGGATCAAGCCCCGCTTCGGGCTCCTTGCTCAGCCAGAAGCCTGCTTCTTCCTCTCCCTCTGCCCCTCCCCCTGCTCATGCTCTCTCCCTCTCTGTCAAATAAATAAATAAAATCTTCAAAAAAAACTTTTAAATAAACAAATAAATAAAAGCTTCTTTGTGTACACCTGAAATTAATATAACATTGGAGGTTAACTATAAAAATGAAACTAAATAAATAAAATTTAAAGAAATAAAAGCTCCTTTGTTGTTGGTATAACAATGCTTTCCAATAAAGAAAACTCTGAAGGAAAAATGCAGATTTAAAAAAAAAATTAAAAAAAAAAAATGCAGATTTAAAAAGACAAAAAGAAGAGTATATAATCAAAGGTAAACATAAGAGGAAGGGCAAAAGCCTTAAGGAAGCTTCATAATAACTAAAATCCAAAGAAAATAGAGGATTCTGAAAAGAACTAAGGACTCAAAATAGAATTTTCAGGTTATATTTAGATCAAGAAGATGAAGGAAGGGAATGAATGCTGACTGATGGATATCAAAGAGAACACAAAATTCCTAAACTCATTCTGATAAACCACAAGGGAAAGAATAAATGGTAAAAGAGAAACTAGAGCCTAAAATGCATAAAGAGATTAGAAAAGCACCTGGCAACACTAAATGAGCTGTCCTCTGCTCTGAATATCCTAAATATAAGAAAATGTACAAATAGATGAGCAGGTATAGTACTGATTAATTTAACGGAGCAAAGTAAAACTGTAAAGAGGTCCATACCAGAACTCCCCAGAGTATGCTGTGACTGTAACCTAGGCAACAATATCATCGATGACTCAGATCAAACTATATGAAAGCACGGCTATCAATTATGCATGCAACATGAAGTTGAAAGGACAGTCAACACATTGCAAAATTGTATCAAGTAAAATTTAACAAAGATTAATGTTAATTCCAAAAAGTCAAGTGTAAGATGGGAGAGCAGTAATTTGCATTGCATTAAGTATGACAGGATTTTCATTTGGATTGCGCTCATAAATAAAAAGCCTTTGGCTCTACTCACAGAAGCACGGAACTGAGTATGAGGGCATGAATGCTCCCAAACTACTCTGAATTAGTTCACACTATACCTATAAAAATTTGTTCTGTTTTGAATACCATACTTTAATAAGACTACAGAAGAAATGGAATATATTCATAGAAGAGCAATGAAAAGAAGAACTTAAACATTATTCAAAAAAACCTAAGGATGTTTATAATGGTGATAAAATAAAGAAGAAGAGCTACTGTAAAGAATTTAAAAGTCCATCATGTGTAATAGGAATTAAACATGTTCTATATATTAAACACAGCAGAAATAACATCACTAAAGCAGGCACTACGGAGCAATGTATTTTGAACAAACTTTTAAAACAACTACCTTGAAGATTTAATTTGCAAAATGGAGGTTTTGCCAATAGTATTTACTATAGATATAGAAGACATGATTTTTACAAAACAAACAAAACTCCTTAAAACTCAGAGCTACCCAGAGGCAGGACAGAATGAGTCACAAAGAAGTGACCTCCTCCTCACTAACAGTGCTCAAGCTGGCTATGGGGACCTATAGAGAGGAGACTCGAGTATCAGAGATCTTTGGTTCTTTCCAATCCTTGGATACTTTGCTTATACCTATGTGTTATTCCCGTAAGTGAAGGAACAAGAAAACTACCTTGGATTTCTGCAGTTTATACAAATCGGAAAAATTTTTTTTTCATCTCTGCTACTGTTAAAACTAGAACCAATTCCTTCCTTTACAAAGAAATTTTATATAAATAAACTAAATGACTGCCAGGAAAGCATACAAACAACACCAGCAGTTTTTTTTTGTTTTTTTCTACTCCAAGAGTATTTGACTATTCAGTAAGACAACTGAGAAAAGCATAAGGAAGGTAAGTCAAAATAAACAAATATTTTTTTAAAAGAAGGTAAGTCAAATAACTAAAAAACAGTATTAAAATACCAGAAAAACTTTAACAGTATGATAATCAAATCATTCAAAGCAATATAGAAACTGGCTACTTCAGTCATGAATGTTTAGATCTAAACCACAGGCTAAGATAGAATGTAACTTATTTCTTATGTTAAACCTGGTTTGTTTCTATCAGATTAATGGAAATTTTCCTACTGAAATATGTAGAACTTGGTTCAGGGCACCTGGGGGCCTCAGCTAGTTAAGCATCTGACTCTTGATTTTGGCTCAGTCATGATCTCAGAGTCTTAAGAAGGAGCCCTGTGCTGGGTGTGGAGCCTTCTTAAGATTCCCTCTCTCTGTGTCCCTCCCCAGACATCTCTCTTTGTCTCACTCTCTAAAAAACAAACCAGAAACAGTAGTTCACCTCCGCTTCTTCCATAATTAAAGCAAGAATCCCAGAAGGTGATGTTACTAGAAGTCCAATGAGAGAAGTATATCCTAAAATTTGGCTAAATATTACAAATACAGAATCCTGGGAACACTGGTGACTGTATTTTCAATATAGGGAGGAGAACAAATGTAAAGCAGAGCAGGAAATAAGCAGGTGATAACTTTACCCCTATGGCATAACTTACTCAGCACCAATCCTCTATACATTCAACTTGGGGGCAAATTATGTCTACTTTAAAAAAATATTTACTTTTAAAAACAATATTCACTTTCCGCAAACATCAAAAGCACTACCCTGGGGGTACAGACCTAGAAATTGTTTCTGGAGCACTTCCAGTACCAATCTGATCTTTGCAAAAACTTCAGACGGTGACGGATGTTCCAAGTCAGTCATTACAGATTCAAAACGAATAATAATGATGTTAGGCTGGCTTTCTATAATGGCATAAAGGGATGGGCACGATGCCAGAGGCCTAAGAATATACTTCAGCAGCATCTGACCTGAAAAATTATATGAACATTCGTCACAAATCAGTGGAATAAACTTTTAAAAAGCAAGCATGCTTCCTTACCACTAAAAAAGATCTTTGAACCTAGCAATAAAAATACATATCCTGTGACATCACACACCACTCATTATCCACTGCAGGTTTTCCCACCCAAGTTGCCCAGACTGTCTACAGATTTTTATTTAAATCATTCAAAAAGTCAACTTAAATAAATAGCAGTAGCTGGTTTTAAAAAAAGAAAAAAGCAAAGTCAAGAAAGGATCCAAGCCCTTAAGAAAAAGGGTAGTATCTGTGAGAATTCCATTTGATGAATCATACAGCCAAACCCTAGGATCCATCATCAATATCATCTAGAGAATATTTTATAAACCTCTCATTCCTTTAACATCAAACATTCTGAGATTTCACGAGAACTAAACAAAGTAGTACGCCTTACCAAATGATTTAAGCTTCATGTGTAGCTCCCCAAGAATAGAAAATGCCAAGAGGACAGAACTGATTGGTGGCACAGGTGTCTTCTCTTCTTTCTGAGACTGTTCAATGCATAAATGAAGTTCTGTTTGCAGGCAAGATTCCAAGTTGCTGATATCTAAGAAAAAAGGGGGAAAACATCAGCTGTCTCAGCAATACAAGATATTCCCACTTCTATTCCTCAGAGCTCATTCTCTACTGAGATTCCTAAATATGTAGTTTTATTACAATATACTTCTAATGTAACCAAATTTTAATTATGACATATGTGTCCTTGGCATCACTTTAAAACAGGAAATGACTATTTTGGGTATATTCATAGACTCAAACTAAGTGCAAAAGCAAGATGACATGCCTAATAAATGCTTATTAAATATGTATTGAGTGGAGGTAAGGAAGAACAAGTGAGGTCCTAGTTTCACCAAGTTTCATTTCTTTAATGCTCTTTCTTGTTGAGTACAGAGAAAAGACTGCCTAATAAGTTTAACAAGAAGCGTGTATAATAAGAATTAACATGCCTGCTATCTTCTCTTAAATGTAGTCTGCCTACAAATATAGCCCAAAATGTTCTAGATTACTTCCTTCAAAATATTTGAAGTACATACACATGTGTGTGTCTGTACACATACATACGTATTTAATGAATTTGGAGGCCCAAGTGGAAATGGGAAAGGGGCTGGGGGAAACTGAAACAAACTAAATTTCAAGATTCAATACTAGAAAATATACCAGGTATAATGGCCTTTATATATATTCTCAGAGGCTTTACTTTGTGTACATAAGACATCAAAGAAGGCCCCCACCTAGAAGTAAGTAGAAAGCCCGAGAGTCAAACAGCACAAAGCAAAGCCAGGGCCAAAGTAATCTTGTTTCTTCATCTTGCAAAGCATCCTGTATCTCATGATTTTGCCACTGTTTTTCCCCAAGGACTGAAAAAAACGGAGCCAAACCTCTGTCCCACTGAGCCCCTGTCTTCTTTCCCCACCAACAGAGAAAATGGTTGAACAGCTTTTCAAAGCTTTCTGGCCAAGGTTAACTGTAGGGATTAGGGCTGTGGGGAATGGGTGTGCCTACGATGCAGTGGAAACTCTATGTGGTCTTAAACTGCTACTCCCTCCTCCAGTGCACCCTCATCATGAGAATCCCAGCCACCCACCATCTTCCCCTGCTGTGCTCCTTCCTCGTCAAGGGGACAGAGAGAGAGAGATGGAAGGGAAGTAAAGTGAGGAGCTAGTCCTAGCATGCATTCTGCTTAGCAGGAAAATTCAGGGCAATGGAGACTGATAAATGAAACCTCCTTATCCATCAATATAAAATATTTAGAATATGTTCAGAGGTGACACTGGTTCAGGCAGATTTAAGCAAAGCAGTCCACCTGAGGTCAGCAGCACCTTTTGATGGCGGGAACTTCCATACAATCAGCTTCTGCCACTCTTCTCCAAGGTGATAAAGGATGTTCTGTTTCTGTATTGTGAGCTCCATGCTAAGAGATTTCAACATTTTTAAATCAAAGCATTTTCTGGATTTCAGTAACTTCAAGCATTTCTGTGCCTGGCAGTGAAATGGAACCATCATTAGACATTCCACCTGGACTCAGGGCAAGGAGGATATATTGGTATAATGAAAAGGAATACACGGAACACAAAATTTACTAAAAACAAGAACAGCACTAATTGCTTATACTATGGAGAAAGAGTTTAGTACCTCTTCCAGACACTGAGCAGCAGTGACATACTTCTTCTCTGTTAATGCACAATTATATTCTTCAATAGCAGTAGAAAACTAAAAGGATAAACACAGTTATTAGGTATTTCATTCTATACATCCTATTATTCCAAGTTTGTCTGCTTGTTTGTTTTTAAAATATGAAAAAAATACCTTAGAATCAGGGGGATACACATCTAATAATGAAACTAATGGAAAAAAATGACTTTCTCACCTGCAAAACACTTAAAATTTTTGTTGAGTTTACTGACCTGGTGCAGCTGCTTAAGCAAACTGAGGACTAAGGAGTCTCTTTCCAACTGTTGCTTCAAGTCTGTAAATTCAGCAGTTGATACATGAAGATCCCGGCGAACCTAATCCACACATCAAAGATAAGTTATACCACATTTAAGAAATAAAACATTTACAGCTAATCAATATGCTTTACTAGGTGAACGTAACTCATACTGAAATTTAAAGGCTGGTTAAGACTGGAACAACAACAACAAAATTACAGAATGTATTGGGAAGAGATCTTAAGTGGTTCACTTAGTCCAAACCATTATCCTATGCAGCACTATCCATTGCCATTGACATAATAGGCTCAGGTCACCATCTAGCCTTAATCTGAATCATTAGCGAGCTCATCCACCTGGATGACTAGAGAGGTATCCCCAGGGCCAAGTGGCAACTCATTCTACAGCTGATAGCTCTAACTATTAGAAAGATCTTATGCTCAATCAGAATCCACCTCCCATTCCATACAGGCTTTTCAGGGACTTTGCATGATCAATTCTTCTTTTCTGTATTTCTACTTCTTCCTAATTCATTCTTCATTCATGAAATAAACACTGATTGCACACCCACTAGAGCAAGGCTCCTTCCTTCAGGTTTAAACACGCTGAAATATCCTCTAGCTTTGAGAAAACACTCCCTCCACCTCAAGCAACCCGTATTTCTCAGTGGCTACCTTATTTCTCTCCTCCCTCTCACAAACAAGGTTCTTCCAAGAGTGATCCCTGCTCACTGTCTTTACTTCCTCACTTCTCATTCATTCTACAACTCACCGAGAACTGGTCTCTATCACCACCATTTCATCAAAACTATTTCAAAATAGTGTCCCAAACACCAATCAACTCCCTGTTGCTAAATTCAAAGCAAACATCATCAGTGTTTAACTATTTATCATTACAGTTACTTTCCTTCCCTTAGTTCCCTGTAATTATTCACTGAATTTTCCTTCTAGTTCTCTGGCCATTTTCTTTGGGGAACTTCATTTTTCCCTCTGACCATTTCATATAAGCTGATGGTCCTCTCTCTCACCGGCCCACTTCCTACCCCAAACCAGTGTTCTCAAAAAACAATCCTATTCCCTCCCTCCTCCCCTGGTAATGTCTGGAGGCATTTTAGGTTGTCACAGCTGAGGGAGTTTTACTTGCCATCTGGGGAGTAGAGGCCAGGGATACTGCTAAATATCCCATAATGCACAGGATAGCCCGCCACAACAAAGAACTATCCAGCCCCAAATATCAGCAGTGCTGACTTGAGAAACCCTGCTCTATACACTCTCTCTGGACAATCAATGGCTCATGGCTTCCATTTCTAAAGACTCCTATCTCAAATTCACATCACTTTCCTAAGCTCCAAACACGTATATGGATGGGTGATGTTTAAACGGTCAACTAAAAGCCATTTTCCCATTCCCAGTAGTAACAACACATGGCTACCTGATGAGACTCTACATTGTAGCCTCTCTCAGTGGAGTGTGACCATGAGTCTAAAATCTCACCAATGAAATATAAGCAGAAGTGATGCTCCTCATTTCCAAGTCTGAGTCAAGAAAACAGATATGCCTCCTCTGTGCTCTCTCTGTTTGTTTTTTTTTTAAGATTTTTTTATTTATTCACTTGACAGAGAGAGAGATCACAAGTAGGCAGAGAGGCAGGCAGAGAGAGAGAAGGAAGCAGGCTCCCTGCTGAGCAGAGAGCCTGATGTGGGCCTTGATCCCAGGACCCTGAGATCATGACCTGAGCTGAGGGCAGAGGCTTTAACCCACTGAGCCACCCAGGCGCCCTCTCTTTGTTCTTAACCTCTGTACAAAATGTTCAGTCTACCCACTGCTGTAAGTAATAAACTGTCCTTCATCTCTCACCCAAGGAGTCTCATGTCTTCTAGTAACGTCCATGAAACTGTGGCAGGCTACCTAGCTACCCTGCAAGTAGATTAAAATCTCAGATCCCCTCACAGTTCTTGACTGTGTAGAAATGGCCTGGCAACCTGATCTACTACACTAAAACCCGCTTGAGCCACTGCATTTCAAGGTCTGTCTCTTCCTCGCTC
The DNA here is from genome assembly GCA_004023965.1 of Spilogale gracilis. Lineage (NCBI taxonomy): Eukaryota > Metazoa > Chordata > Mammalia > Carnivora > Mephitidae > Spilogale > Spilogale gracilis. Next base: position 274,503 of record PITA01000367.1, on the reverse strand, counting down.
GGTCTCTCTCTTTTCATTTCTTTTTGAACTCTAGCCTTCATCTTAACACACTCCAACCCGGCAGCTCCATTTGCATATCCCACAGGCACCCCACAAAAAGCTACTCCTTCTCGAGCTTCACTGTATCAATGACCTCATTCTCCATGATCTTTGACTCCTCCATCTTTCACTCCCCACATCAAGTCGCAAAGATCTCACCTCTTAAATGTCACTAGGATTCATCCTCACCCTCTTCTCCACTCTCATAGTCAATGACTTTAGAGCAGGCCCCTGTTCTTTCTTCCCTGATTAGTGTAACTGCCTCGAAATGCTTTAACTGCCAGCTCATTTACCTGTCTCATTCTAAGTCCTTTCTTCAAATTGCAAGAATGGGATTCCTAAAATTCAAATCTGATGCCATCAAGATAATGCCCATAAGATCCTTGCTTACCTTTCTATTTTTACCTCCTGTCCATTCCCACCACACTCTCTAAACATGAGTCATATGGAATCCCTGCACCTCTCTAAAAGTAACATCTCTCCATTTCATCTATGTCTTTGCAATGCTGTCCCCAACGTCCACCTAAAACATTCTTCCTTCGTCTTTGCCTAATTACCTAGCACTTTAGGTTTTGGTCTGATGTTATTTCCTACAGGAAGCCAAGCTCAGCTGCATTTTTCCTCTATTTGAATTATTCCCATTTAATGTGTACCATCTACATTTAGTCACCTACATTAGTCATGAGATTCACATTTTGAAATAAAAAACTGTCGTATTCAGTAACCAGCACGGTATTTGACACCTTGCAAATGTTCAGTAAGTATACCAAATGACTGAATAAATCTCTTTATAGTATCTACCTATTAAATCTCATTCTCATTCTCAGCCTTAAGTTTGAATCTTACTAGGGCTAAATGCCCTCAGTTTCTTTCACTGTTCTTCTGATGACACATGTTTAGGTATGGACCTTTTCATTTAGACCAGGCACCTTTCAAAATGCAACCACCAGAATTGAATAAATTTCACCAACCATAATCCAGTCTGCTAAAGGTAGAGACAGGGGCTCCTGGGTGGCTCAGTTGGTTAAGCAACTGCCTTCGGCTCAGGTCATGATCCCGGAGACCCAGGATCGAGTCCCACATCAGGCTCCCTGCTCCGCAGGAGGCCTGCTTCTCCCTCTCTCACTCCCCCTGCTTGTGTTCCCTCTCTGGCTCTGTTTCTCTCTGTCAAATAAATAAAATCTTTTAAAAATAAATAAATAAATAAAGGTAGAGACAATCCATGTCTTTCTTGTTCCAGATACTGCATTTCTAATAGTTCAGTCTAAGACTGCACTATTAACTCAAACAGTCAACTAATTACAAATATACCTTGAAAATATTATTTGAACTGTGCCAGAATTGTATAAACAGATTTATTTTTATTAACACCTTCAATCAGAATGATTGATGAACTAGCTATTAAGCAGATATTCTACGTAACTAGAAATCCCCATTTGTGACTGAAGTTTTATACAGAACTTTTGAAAAATACATCTACTTACTTTCCTTCTTTAGTAACTACCACACAGAAAATGTTTGGGTGTCTTTCCTTAAGGACTCTGAAAACACTTCACCATCATGATGTGGGGGATCAATGAGTACTGCCCAATAATTTAGCAATAGATACAGAAGGCCTCTAAGATTATACGTGTTTAAATCTCTAATACCAGCTTTCCCTGCTTCAAATGACTATGTTTCTTAAAAGTAAAAATCTTGGTGAAAAAAAAATCCTAGTGAAATAATATATGTGAAAAATGTTTTTAAAATTTTAAAGTAGTTATTTTTGTTTCCAGACTGGCTTACTTCTTTTTGTGATGACAGCACTCCAGCAAACATGGCAAGCATTTCTAAACCCCATCAGACTTTGTGTAAGAAGCAGAGCAGGCATTGGCCCTACAGAGTGACATGGTACAAGACAGGCAAGGATTCTTTATGTGTCTAGATAAAGTGGATCTATGACAGGAAGCAGAATGGTTGTAATTGGCAAACAAACCAATTTTCCAGTAGGCCAAATGACCAAGATTATGCTGAGTCTGCAAAGTGTGGAGGCCAGCTACAGATATAAGAGAATGCTAGCCCTTAAGCGATGTAAACATTTTAAACTAAGAGATGAGAAAAGGCCAAATGATTCAGCTTTATTTTGAAGACAGTAAAATTCTGAGATTATTTTTTTTTAATTTATAAAGTGTTATTCAAATACAAGACATTATTATAGCTTTAAAATTTTACTAGGAAGATTGTTTATAGTTTTGGAAACTATTTCTATTTTAAAGTTGGAAGTTACTCTGAAGTTATCCAATACAACTTCCAATGACCAGTAAGGAAAGTGAGGTCTTAAAAACTTATACACAGAGTTGAACTGTCTTAGTTATCAGGCAGCTGAACTCCCACCCTACAAACCTAGCAATATAATGAGCCATTTTTACCTCACTCTCTATCCTGGATTTCAGAAGGTCAATGTCCTCAGACAGTTTATCCACTTGGGTAACCAGGTCCTGTGCACTTTGCATGCTAGGCAGGAATTCACTATACTTCTTGCTGATCATAGTGCACACCTCACCCTATAAAATAAGACAGAAGAATTACAGTGGGAGGAGTAGATGACTCTCTTAAAAATATACAGCTCATCTTCCATAAGGAATCTTCCATATTGGAGCCTTCTTGCCAGTTACCCACACCCCTTCACTTTTCCTCAGGCCAAATAGGTTTCTTTTTCTTTTCTTTCTTTCTTTCCTTTTTTTTTTTTAAGATTTTATTTATTTATTTATTTATTTATTTATTTGACAGACAGAAACACAGCTAGAGAAAGAACACAAGCAGGGGAAGTGAGAGAGGGAGAAGCAGACTTCCCACCAAATAGGGAGCCCGATGTGGGGCTCGATCCTGGACTTCAGATCATGACCTGAGCCAAAGGCAGAGGCTTAAGGACTGAGCCACCTAGGTGTCCCATAATAGGTTTCTTTGAAAAACATATTCCTCCCACCTTTAAGGATCTTATAACATTATCAGGATGGAAGAAGACAGTGATCACCAAATTCCACCAGTGCCCAAAAGTTGTAGAAATGCTGGAAAAGAAAAGGGGGAAGCCAGCAGTTCTCAGATTAAACTAGATTAGCTCAGACTGCACCCACCAACTTTAATCATACAGGTACTAGAAAAAGCAAATGGATAAATTAAATCCACAATCTGTATATTTCAATTTATGAATTTCTATTTTCTTGCTTATAAAATTTTAAGGTCTAATCTTAAAACTCTAACTTAATTTGAGCTTCATCGATAAAGAAATTATTGAATACTCTGTACTGAATGTTTTGGAAAATACCAGAAAAAATTATGCCTGCCCACAAATAGGTTATTTTTAGGTAGGAAAAATACTATACACTTAAATAACCAGAATATAAAAATGTAATATGAAAAAGAGTTCATGTCCTCCGGCAACACAAATGAGAAAGAGATCACCTCTGCTTGAGGGAAAAGTGGAGATACTTTTCACGCAGGAAACTAGATTTGAGATAGGACATAAAAAATGGGTAGACGGGGCACCTGGCTGGCTCAGATGGTTAAGAGTCTACCTTCAGTTCAGGTCATAATCTCCAGGTCCTGGGATCCAGCCCCATTTTGGGCTCCCAGCTCAGCAGGGAGTCTGCTTCTCCCTCTCCCTCTGCTTGCTCTCTCTCAAATGAAAATATAAAATCTTAAAGAAAAAAAGGTGGATAGAAATACTATAAGTAAAGACGAAGAAATGGCTACATAAGCAAAATCTGGGAACCAGGAAAAATACTGGGTCTGCTTGGAGCATAGAAAGTAATTGTGAGTTGGGTGAAAATTCAAGTTGGTGAAGGAAACCCAGTGAAAGGAAAGTTAGGTCCAGAACAGTAGGAGCCTTGAGTGCAATGCTTAGGTAGCTCAGTAGTCTTTCCATCATATAAAAAGTGGTGAAAAGTCCTAAAGTCGGTGGCTGCAACATGACTACTTACAAGTCAGGAAACCATTCTTGTAAAATCAGGGGTTGTTAGGAAGACCTACTTCTTGTGCCTTTAGGACAGGGTGCCAAACTTGCTCCCTTAAATCCAGATTTAAGGCCAATGGACTCAACTTTAAATGAAAACAAAGATGTGGACAAATACTGGCAAGGGAAGGATACCAATACAGAGAGAAACTGTGAATGGAGTTGTGCTTTTTAGGTTTGTATCAATCTCAAGACAGCAGGGTCCACTGACCCGTTCTTTGTATGTTTTACAACACTCAGAGCAGCCTCAAAGGGCTTGGGGATGAAAACCAGAGTTTTATAAACATGCTGACAGACTGGAACAACAAAAATTTCAGAGAGGAGAAAGGTAAAATTCTCCCAAAGCTAATTCATTCATCAGCAAAAGGTATAAAAAGGAATGGGTGAAAGAGGAGATAAACACAAATCAGGGGGGTGGTCCGGTCCGCATTTCTACACTTCTCACAGGTTCCATCCCAAGACACCTCCAGGCTTCCAGTCTTACCTCCCCAGCGGGTCTCCTCAGTCTTCCTCCAAAGCCCCTGACCCGACTCCCCGCTCACCGCCTCCTCCTCGCCGAGGGCTCCAGGCCTCCGCTCCTCCTTACTCCGCAACCCGGGTCGGGCTCCCCTCCGCGCCCCTCCCCAATCCACACACTTTCCAGCCCTCCCACTTCACATTCTTCCCACTCAGCCCTTACTGATTCTGCTCATACTCCCTCACTCTCTGCCCTTAGACCCCACTCCTTTCCCCATCGCCACAAACCGACCCAGCGTCCCTTTCCAAGTCAGCCTCCGGCTGCCCGGCCTTCACCTTGATCTCCTCCACCCGCCGGGTCAGGCGGCTGATCCGAGTGCCCAAATCCTCTTTCTCCAGCCTCCCGGAGTGCGCCAGAACCTCCGTCACGAAAGAAGCCATCGCCACGACTGGAAGCAACCCGGACAGGGTCACTTTCCTGCGGCCAGCGCGGCAGCCCCAGTCCCGCCGGCGGGATTGGCGCACGGCCTGCCGGGAAACTGAGCCTCCCGGGTGCCCAGACCGTGGCGCTGAAGGCGAGGTCGCACTACAACTCCCAGCAGGCACCTAGAGCGGAATTTCCACGGTGTCCCTTAGCTGGCAAACTGGAAAGACGCGTTTCCCTCCCTGGCTGTTTTCTTCCCGCCTGTTTTTCGCTGGAAGAAATGAAATGTTTTTACTTAAAAACCAATCCTAAGTGAACGTTTTTCAATTTCAAAACGCATAACTGTGAAATTTATCGAGCCGGAATGCCCGAGGAACACACCTTGATCTTTTTTTCATTAGATATTCTCCCTCAAGGGCTGCAGCGGCCATCAGAGTCTATATGAATAGCGCCCTCTGGAGTTGTGCAAACGAAGTGGCGTTACCCCATAAAAAAGTCTGACTAAACTGCACTCCTTTTACGTTGCATAGTTTACAATGGAATCTATGCACATATATTACATTACGTACATATATGTACATATATTACATACATACTACATCTGTGTAACACACGTGTGTTCCTTCTCTGTAATACATTACATGTGTATATATATTTTGCACTTGATCTTAGCCAAAAGGCCCAGAAGCGATCATATGTATATATATTTTTTAAAGATTTTATTTACTTATTTGAGAGAGAGCTCACTGGTGAGCACAGAGGGAGAGGAGAAGCAGACTCCCTGCTCAGTAGAGAGCCTGACCGTGAGCTCAATCCCAGGAACCTGAGATCATGACCTGAGCTGAAGGTAAACGCTGAACCAACTGAGCCACCCAGGTGCCCCCATTGCATATTTACATCGTTTATATTACTTAAGCATAAATAACAATTAGTGCTGTGTGGACTAGAGCAAGAGATTTAACACTTTCTTTCAGAGGTTACAAATCAACTTTACCAAAAGTTTAAAAAATTATTTCATTATTTACATGTGTTACATACTGAAAGATATTCATAATATACCATGTATGGGATGATTGTTTTTTAAAATAAATAGTATAGATACATATATAGAGGTAAAGGATATACACCAAATTATCTGAGTGGCAGACTTACAGTATTTTTTCTTTTTTGCCCTGTTTCCTTATTTTTCTGTCATAAACATGTACTGCTGTGATGTCAATCTTTAATTTTTTTCATCTTTTTTTTTTAAAAGGTATCTGGTGAGGGTTGACCCCAAGCAGATGCAGACCCTAAAGTCCTTTTCAATTTTAATTGTCTGCAGGACTATCTACTTATTCTAGCGACGCAAGGGCAGCTTTCTGTGACACGAGCAAAAAGAAATGAAACTGCACAAAGAACAGACATAACATGCTGGGAAGGCATCTTTCCCTAGAAAACCAAATCAACTTCTGTTCAGTAGACCTCTCAGCCTCATTTTGAATTCTAAATGCTACTACTACTAAATGCCCAGTGAGAAAGAAGGACCTGCAGGGGACATTTCAGGAATGTCCTAAAAACTTACATATTTCTTTAATTCTTGTATGACACAGTGGGCTAGGCTAGAAATCCAAAATATGTGAATAAGTAATCCCAAGAAATATGATCATTGCCATCTTGAAGATAAATGAGAACTCAATCCAAATCTTATCCAGTTTCTGGGAAGGGGAGGACTTTTCAAGGAAAAGAATATAAAATAAATACAAATTCAGGTGCAGGCCTAAGAAGGGGCCTGTGCAAAGTAATAGGCCCAGAAGCTAAATCCATCTCTGAGGAAAATAGAAAGGGCAGAGGAAATAATGGGGGAGGAGCACCCAGTCTGACTGAACCAGAAAAGTTTCACAGTAAGAAGGGATCTGAATTGAGAATGGAAGAAGCTGCCACTTTGAGGTTGAGATTCTGGGATCTTTTCCAGGAAACCAGTCCATGGTCAGACCGACAAATGCAACTGTAGAGCTCTGCCTCTCCCTGGGCAGAGGCCACTGGGGAAGCTGCATGCTGTCTGTCAAGCTTGCAGGGAAAGGCCAGGGAGAGCCAGAGTTAGACTGAGGAAGAAGAAGAAGGAATATAGGGAATGGAGTGGAATTGCTACACACACACACAGTGCATGTGAGCATGAAGGAATATCTGAATAAATAAAAATAAATTAATAAAAATGAGTAGGTTCCATTTTCCCTCACTAACCTGACCTCCTCCATGGTTCACACTTATCATGGTTTATATGTCTCCCAACTCACAGATTTTCACAAATGGTCAAGAAAGGACACTGGAAGGGGTGACTGCATGGCTGTCAGTTAAGCTTTCCACTCTTATTTTGGCTCAGGTCATGATCTCAGGATCATAGGATTGAGTACCACGTCAAACTCTGTGCTCAGCGGAGAGCCTGCTTAAAGTTCTCTCTCTTTCTCTCTCTCTCTCTCTCTCGCCCCTTTCACCACCATACCCCCTCCCTTTTTTAAAAAGATTTTATTTATTTGGCAGAGAGAGAAAGAGCACAAGCCAGGGGAAGAGCAGAGGGTGAAGAAGAAGCAGGCTCTCCTCTGAACATGGAGCCTAATGCAGGGCTCAGTCCCAGGACCTTGGAATCATGAATGGAGCCAAAGGCAGACGCTTAACTACTGAGCCACCCAGGCACCCAGATAACACCTAAAAAAGCACCTAAAAAAACAAAAACTAAAAACCAGCACCAACAACAACAACAACAAACAGGAAAGAAAGGGCTCTGAAGAAAGGCAAGGGAGTAAGAAGCAGTGTCTGAAAGAATTTTTCTCCTGACCTATCAGAGCTCATACACGGGTGGCATGCCTGTTTTTGAGAAGGAAAACATCGAATACAAACCTGGATGAATACCATACAAGCAGACATCATTTCCAGGGAGACATAATATGTTGCCATTGTGTTGATTAGAACATGTGGTTGTTACAAAAGCAGCACAAGGAGCCTACAGTTTGAGAGAGGCCCCCAGTTGTTTCAAAACAGTGTGAAGGGAGGGAGGCAGACAGTGGGTGTGGGCATGGATGAAATAAGATTGGTATGTGTGGTTAATTTCTGAAGCTGGGTGGTGGGACATGAAATTCCTTTTTCCATTTGCTCTATTTGTGTATGTATAGATATGTTCTATAATAAAACATAAAAGAAAAAAGGGGCCTTCGAGATGATTCTGGTCACCTCCCTCGGCCCCCATACCACTGATAATCTGATCACATTATACTGAGACATCATTCAGATTAAGTCAAGGTAGTGTCTTCTTAGATCCTTCCTCCCTGCTTCCCCTTCCCCACGCCCTCGCTTCTCCTTCCTAGTGCACCATGGGGCAATCAGTAGTTTAACATATGAATAGGGGAATACACTGGTCAACATGTATGTCTTCATTATAAGAAATCCCAATTTTCCTGGGTGTTTTGCCATAAAGATGAACCGGGCCCATGTGCTGTGTTACCAGTGTGCAGGCACAGTAAAGGGGGAGTCACTGTGGCTGCCTGGAGACAGGGACATGAAGTGACATGAAACTGCCTGGCTCAGGAGCTAGATCTATTGCTTACCAGCTGGGCTGGGGGGGGGAGGGGGGGCGGGCTGGCACGTTACCTAACATGCATCTTACAGTGGTGGGGTGAAAATTAAATAAGGCTAAAGTATCCGGTCAAAAGTCTAGCATTTAGCCATACTCAGTAAATGCAAATTACCTCCTTTGCTGTCAGAATCTGCCTTTGGCAGTAGCAAGACATAGGAACGAAAGCTGGCATGAGTTACCACTTCATAGCTACTGTCCTGCCAGCAGGAGTGCTGGTGGAGGCCGAGGATTCTGGGTCTGGATTGCTTCCTTGGGTGGGGCATTTTCCACTTGTTTCCTGCTTACAAAAATATTAACTGATACACTTATAAAATATATAAGTAATCATGAATAAGAAAATAAAAACTATCCATAATCCTTCCACTAAAATAACCATGGTTAACATTTTGTGGTTTGTGATATGTATATACATAGATATTGATATAGACTTTTCTGAAAGTGAAATTATACTCTACATGCCCTATACACTAATTGGTCACTTGCCTGTCTCACTTAACGATGAATCAAAAATATTTTTCTTTTTTTTTCTTTTTTTTTTTTTAAGATTTTATTTATTTGACAGAGAGAAACACAGCCAGAGAGGGAACACAGCAGGGGGAGTGAGAGAGGGAGAAGCAGGCTTCCCGCCGAGTAGGGAGCCCGATGTGGGACTTGATCCCGGGTCTCCAGGATCATGACCTGAGCCGAAGGCAGTCGCTTAACCAACTGAGCCACCCAGGTGTCCCCAAAAATATTTTTCATGTCATTGAAATTTCTTCTCTGTCACTTTAAAATGGCTGCCCAGTACTAACCAGTATTTCAATGGAAATTTTCATAATCTTTGTATATATTCGCAAATAAATTAGGGTCAGTTCCTGGAGGTAAAGTGCTGGGTCAAAGTCTGTGCATATTTAGAAGTATGAAATATAAGGGATGCCTGGGTTGCTCAATGGGTTAAGCATCCAACTCTTGATTTCTGCTCAGGTCCTGATCTCAGGGTCCTGGGATAGAGCCCCACATCGGGCTCTGTGCTCAGCAGGGAGTCTGCTTGAGGATTTCTTTCCCTCTCCCTCTGATTCTCCTCTCTCTCTCTCTCTCAAATACATACATAAATCTTAAAAAAAAAAGTATTAAATATGAAGTCATGTGGCCCTCCAGAAAGATTACCTCAATGTATATTCCCAGAACATCACTCTCATCATTTTAGAGCTGGAGAGTGATTTTAACCTTCAAGTTTATGAATTTACTTGTCAAATAGATATTGATAGTTTACTGTCTGGCTTTTTTTTGCCTCTCATGGTGCCCTCCCCCAGAACGCACGCCCACATCGGAACTTGGGCACACCCCCATATATCCAACATTGCCAAGTCCTTGGCACCTGCCTCAGCTGCTGCCTAAAAACTGAAACAAGAGCCCTCTCCAAACGTGAAAGACCTTTCACTGCCCCCCCCAAAGTACTCCCTGCTAACCACTCACTGAGCCACCTGTCCTTTGCTTTCTGCCTCTGTAGTAGAGGTGACCATGGCCTGGAGTCTCCGCGGGAAAGCCCAGCTTGGAGGACTACTCCTCTCTCTGCTCGGCTGGGTCTGCTCCTGTGTCACCACCATCCTACCCCAGTGGAAGACTCTCAGTCTGGACCTGAACGAAATGGAGAGCTGGATCATGGGACTTTGGGAGGTCTGCGTGAATCAGGAGGAAGTTGCTGTGTGCAAGGCCTTTGAGTCCTTCTTGTCTCTGCCCCAGGAGCTCCAGGTATCCCGTGTCCTCATGGTAGCCTCCCATGGGCTGGGGCTTCTGGGGCTTTTGCTCTCTGGCTTGGGGTCTGAATGCTTCCAGTTTCACAGGATCAAATGGATATTTAAGAGGTGGCTTTGTCTCCTCGGAGGGACTTTGGAAGCATCAGCTTCAGCCACTACCCTCTTCCCAGTCTCTTGGGTGGCCTACACCACAATCCAAGACTTCTGGGACAATAGCATCCCTGAGATCGTGCCTCGCTGGGAGTTTGGAGATGCCCTCTACCTGGGCTGGGCTGCTGGGATTTTCCTGGCCCTCGGTGGGTTATTCCTCATCTTCTCAGTCTGTCTGGGAAAAGATGTGCCCTCTGTCCAATGGCTGGCCCTACAGCCCCACCATTCTACACCCCAGCAGACGAGTCCAGTGACTCCTTCTATCTAACACCAAGACCCAGGAATCTATTCACCTAGGAACTGCTTCTGCCAAGGAATCTCTGGAATAAAGGGAATGGCAGGAGAAACCTTTCTCTTTCTTATCCTTCACCATTCTACATTTATTTGCCTCACATGGGGGTGGTAGTCACTGTCCCATTGGTTAAAGATTTGATGTCTTGGTGATATGTTGATCCATAATTTCAGAATGAAAAGTCAAGGCAGAATTTCTAATGGGCATGTTTTTCTGATTTAGATTTTACTCATTTAAAATGCTTTTAAACTCGAAACATTAATTACATACCAGATTCATTACTAAATATATTGTAAAATTAAAACTATCATAGAAAATCTAGTGTGAATAGCCACTGTAGATATGAATGGAAATGCTGTGGGGCACCTGGGTGGCTCATTGAGTTAAGCATATGCCTTCGGCTCAGATCATCATCTGGGGGTCCTGGGATGGAGTCTGCTTCTCCCTCTCCCTCTGCTCCACCCCTACCCCCACTTGTGCGCAGGCTCCTCCTCTCTCAAATAAATACAATCTTAAAAAAAAAGTGCTGGAGAATATGCCTTGGCAAAAGAAAATGAATCACTGGCCCAGGATAGCACCTTAACACAGGAAGCTTCCTTGTGCTCATTTTCCTTCTCAGGTACACACTTTGAAGGGGAGCTTCACAATATCTGTGTGGTTCTGTGGATTCTTTTTTTTTTTTTTAAAGATTTTATTTATTGGGGTGCCTGGGTGGCTCAGTTGGTTAAGCGACTGCCTTTGGCTCAGGTCATGATCCTGGAGATCCGGGATCGAGCCCCACATCAGGCTTCCTGCTCGGCAGGAAGCCTGCTTCTCCCTCTCACTCCCCCTGCTTGTGTTCCCTCTGTGCCTGTGTTTCTCTCTGTCAAATAAATAAAATCTTTAAAAAAAAAAAAAGATTTTATTTATTTATTTTACAGAGAGTAACACAGCGAGAGAGGGAACACAAGCAGGGGGAGTGAGAGAGGGAGAAGCAGGCTTCCCGCAGAGCAGGGAGTCTGATGTGGGGCTCGATCCCGGATCTCCAAGCCAAAGGCAGTCGCTTAACCAACTGAGCCACCCAGGCGCCCCGGTTCTGTGGATTCTCAATATCGGAAGACATATTCCTGTTTCTGCTGTATTACGAGGCTGTGAGTGGTCAGCTGTCTTCCCAGTATGAAGTTAAGAAATAGTGCAATGAGCCGTAGGGTGAAAACTGAAAGGTCCGTTTCCTCAGAACTGGGCACTTTCAGTGCTAAAGCAAGAAGAGTCCCAGGCACACTGGCACAAATTGATTACCACAGAGTGGCTGTGCCCGGGAAATGCCCAGTGTGGGCACAGATGTGGAGAGAAGTAGCAGCTTCTCAGAAATGTCTCCTACCCTAGGCAAATTCACCTTGTATGTTCTTTCAAAAGGAAGCCTAAGGTCAGCAGACCTAGCCAGGCTGTGGCTACAAATAAAGTCCCCTTCACAACAGTGACTCCAGTTCCTTTGCTTGTCCCACCTGCCCTGGCAGGCCCTCGGCCTGACTACCCCGCCCCCAGGTCTTCCTCAGGCCTTGGTGCAAGTCCTTAAGGCTGAGCCTCACGCTTTCTCAGCAACCTGTGTGTAGGCTGAAATCACCACGCGTTACCCACCCTGTTCCTCTCACTGCCATCTGACCCCCACTCCCTTAATCGATCAAAAAAGAGTCGATGATTCCCGCAGGAGAATAAAGGTACTGGCTCCCAATGTGCCCCAGCAGGTCACTTCCCCAGGCTCAGAGGCAGGCCCAACCGCCTGCAGAGCTGAGGGGAGATCTCGCCCGCGAGGCCGGTGCTGCCCTTCGCCTGCTGAGTTCTGAGGCATCAGTCTGCTCCTTCGCCTCTCCCTCCTCCATCAAGCAGCCACTGCTCAAGCAAGAGTGCACACCAACATGAGTATAAACAAGCTTGCCAGCGTAGCCCACGCTGATTCCCTCCCTAAAGAAATAACATGGATTTTGGTTGGTTTTCCTGAGGAAACTAGTCTGCCCAGGCACAACTTCATCTCCAGCAACATCTACCTTCTTACCCAGGGCGGGGTTCTCTCTAGGAGTCATGCTTTCTCCAGAAAGCTCCTTTCCCTTTTATGCATGTCCTTTTGTGTTTATGTCTACCCAATGTCCACAAATCCAAATGACTTCAGGTAAATAAATTTCTGAGCATAAAAGGGCAGTTTGCACCAGAGTCATAGTCTGGCTTTCTATGGTTTCAATGCCCATTTCATCAACTACTCCTTCTCAGGAGTGAGATTCACATATCCAAGGATTATTCTTGGATCCCATAGGATCTCCAAGATAGACCCATCGCATCATTCGTCTACATGGTCACTTATTCGTTCACTGAACAAATATGTACTGAGCATCTACCAGACTCCTGGCACTGTGCTAGGAACCGGGAATAAAATGGTAAAAGACAAAATTTATTCCTGCTCCTCATCGAGGCCGATAGGGGAGACAAATATTAATGTGAAATCACTTAGATAAAGGGAAATCGTGACCACGACACACTTTGACAAATTTGGAAAGGTACATGCTTCTATAAGATCACGCAATAGGGGAAATTGTAACCTAGTTAGGGAGTCATGGATGGATACTCTAAAAAAGTGATAACTGGCCAAAAGATGAAGGATGGAGAGCAGTTCTGGATGAATAGAGAAAAGTGTACAAGGCAAGGCTAGGGAGGTAGGAAGGAGCCAGATCTTATAGAGCCTGTCTGTCTCGTTATGGAATCGTCTCTATTTTCAGGACCACAGGAGGCCGAGCATGTGGCCCAGAGTAGGAACTCGGCCCCCAGGTAACCACAGCTGTTCCTGCTCCCCCTCCTCTCACACCTCCTCCCCACACAGTTTCCCGACCACACAGCTGTGCAGGGCTTCAGAGTTTACAAAACACCTCCCCCTACTGTGGTCGTTTTACCAAATACATCTTGAGGTTTTCTTTTTCTTGAGGTCTGGAGAGCCGATATTCTTTGTTTTTGGTAATAAGGAACTTGAGATGCAGAAACCTGGGGCAACATCCCCATGGTGAGTCATGAGCTGCTGAGATTAGTATTCAGGGCTGCGATGCCTGGGCAGTCTCTCTTCGTCCCATCCTGTCGCATCAGGAAGACGGGTCACTGGGACAAGCTGCTGCAGGGACAGTCTGCCAGACCCAAGGAAGAGCTAGCACTGAAGCGGAAGAAAACAAATCCAAGACGTACAAAGAAAAATCTTGTCCTTTGTGCTTTTGTTGAGGCCTAAACAGGGTTTGTGTTCCCAGGCGGCTCACCTGTTCCTGCTGGCAGCTCACAGCGCTCATCTGAATCCCATGTTTGCAGGCGCTCAGGGTATGCTTATCACCGGCACGAGATTATGGCTTCCACTGCCAAAAACAAAACAAAACAAAACACGGACTACAAACTAAAGATTTGTTAAGAAAATATTTTGTCTTCTTATAAAGGACACAAAGGCACTTATTAAAAAGTGGGGATGGGATGGGGATTGTTGATTGATTCCCAAGTAATGAACAGCATGTCACTCCCAGGAGGGAGTGTGAATCCACATTTAGACAAAGAGTCTGAGGAAGAAGATGTGTTTCACTTAAAACTGCTGCTGTTTTCATCTACCTACATTGTGGGGAAAATGATGAGAAATAAACATAGAACTAATTAAATCTTAGCTTCAACTCGGCCTTTTTTTAGGAAAAGACTTATAGCAAATCATCCTAACATTAGGAACATTTGTTTATTGTGGTTTTCTCATGGAGAGCTATGTGTTGTCACGTCTATTAGAAACAGCAGAGGATACCAGTCAATCAGAATTTCACGTCAAAAGCTTTTATTATGTGTAAAGCACTGTAAGAAAATAACTCAGGGACTCACCAAATTTGTTGTCATTGGAACTGGATGTACCTCAGTGCCGTCTTCTCCAACAGCCTGACTTTGGGTCTGAAAACTTCACCATTAGCAGCTAAGGTGTTCCAGAAGGCCCTTATTAAGATACTCACCTGTTACCCTTTCGAGTCTCAGAGACTAGATCTAGAGAAAAAGGTCCTAAGGGAAGTCAATATGGGTTAGACACATTCTGGGATGGGAGAGAGTCAGAAATAGTTTCATGAGTTTTAGACAGGAGATATGTCTTAGCAACCAGGACTAAGACAATAAAGCACAGTTAGGAAAATGTTTGTAGTCACTGGCCTCAAACAGAACAAAAGACCCTGGAGGTCACTTTCCATTCTGACAGATGGATTTATTTTTTGAGCCATTCTTCTTGCTATGTCATCCTTGTTTATATAGAAGAGACTTCTTTGTTGCCCAGAATTTTTAATAAAGCCTCAAAGCCAAGGCCCATGTGTGCGATGTGCCCCCTATTCTAAAGACAGAGGCTCTGCTTTTCTAAGAAGCTGGCCAGCCCCACACCGGACAGCCTACAGAAGAGAAGCACACAGATTCATTAGGAGCGATTCTTGGAAGGGAATTCATAGCAGTTGGTGGGGACGGTGATGTTCCCTACCCTTCCACGTGAGGAATAGGGTGGAAATGGACCTCAAGAGAACCACGCAGAAACAGGAGTTCTTTCTAAGAAGGAGGATGATAATCTGAAACACACCCATTCCGCACCTGCTGAGCTCCAGAAACTCTGTAGGCCCCCATCTGCTGCCTTCGGGATGGTGCCCAAGGAAGTTCTTGAGGAAACCTGGTCTGAGTTGTGGAGGCCCAGAGAGGGGTGCCTGATGCTCCCCGAGGCAGTCTGCGTCAGGAGGCTGGCCCGAGTAGGGCATGGCGGCAGCAATAGCTGCGCTTGGCCTTTGTGGGGCGGGGGTGCTGGGCTTTGCACGGCCCAGGTGGATGCAGGGGAGGCAGACTGGGCGACACCGAGCCAGGGCACTGCTGGGAGGGGTGAAACTTAACTAGGAGCTTAGAAGGTTTGCAAGAGGTCAGCCAAGGAGTCCAAAAGCCACATCAAAGGACAGTGCAGAGGTTTTCTACAGGGTTCTCTGGAGAACCCATAAAATATCCCATACAAGAGCTAATAATCACATTCCTGACATAACAGAGGACGTTTGAGAACCAAGAGGATAGTACTGTTTTTAATTAAAAAGTAGACAACATCCTCTCCCTCCTCTTACAAAGCCTCCTCCCCCAGGCTCTGGGGAGCCAGGAGTTGGAGGTGAGGAGGGGCACGGAGCAGGGTGAGTGGGAGGACAGCCTACGGCTCCTTCCTTACTGCTAGTCCCTGACCTTCAAGCCTCGACCTGAACTCAGGTGAGAGAAGAAGCACCTAAAAATGAATGAGTAAACTTTTGATCTATATTGGTCTGGGCTCTGCAATACATGAAAATCATTGTTTTAATATTCCCACGTGACAAAGCTATGTCATCTTCCTGAGATGCTGTCAGGGGAAGGGAAGGTGGAGATCCACAGGATCCTATTGGAAGGTGGCAGTGGAAATAAAAACGAAACTACTTGACTTGCTATACCTTATTGAGTTCAAGCCTTTCAATAACTTGATTGAAGAAAAAAATGTATCTAAAACGGGAGAAGAATCAGATAGAAAATGCCGTGATTCTTCTCTCCAGTGTAAGTTCTGATTCCTTCAACGTTTCTCTCTCCCAGTCAGATTGGCCATACGAACACTTCTATTTGCCAGAGCCCCATAACCCTCTAGATATCTACATATGTCCCAACTATTTAGAACCCACCTGTGTGCCCTACACAGCCCAAGCCAACTCTTAAAATTCTCATCCTGTGACAAATTTCCCATGAGAACTGCATCTAGGGCTCTACTCACACTGAGTCATTGCTACTTTTCTTTTCTCCTTGACTCTTAAAACATAAGTATGAGGTAAGTATTTTCCTGTCTCATAGACTAGGGAAACAGGTTCAGCCAGGATATGAACTCAGACATGTCAGTATTCTTTCCATGGAACATCTTCTTTTTCTTTTTTATTTAAATTCAATTAGCCAACATACAGTACATTAGTTTCAGTAGTCTTTAATAAGTCATCAGTTGTGTGTAACACCCAGTGCTCACCACATCGCATGCCTTCCTTAATGGCCATCACCCAACTACTCCATCCCTATATCCATCTCCCCTCCAGCAACCTTCAGTTTGTTTCCTATAGTTAAGAGTCTTTCATTTGTTTTCTCCCTTTCTGATCTTCCCATTCAGTTTTCCCTCCCTTCCCCTATAATCGTGTGCACTACTTCTTATATTTCACATGAGTGAAACGATATACTTCTCTGACTTATTTCGCTCATCATAATACCCTGCAGTTCCATCCACATCAATGTAAATGGTAAATGTTCATCCTTTCTGATGGCTGAGTAATAGTTCATTGTATATATATACATCACTTCTTTATTTATCTGTCAATGGCCATCACAGTTCTTTCCACAGTTTGGCTATTGTGGACATTGCTGCTATAAACCTTAGAATGCATGTGCCCTTTGGATCAGTACATTTGTATCTTTGTATCTTTACTAGGTAAATAACTAGTAGTGCACTTGCTGGGTCATAGGATAGCTGTATTTTTAACTTCTTGAGGACCCTCCATACCCTTTTCCAACATGCCTGTACCAGCTTGCATTCCCACCAACAGTTTAAGAGGGTTCCCCTTTCTCCACATCCTCACCAACATTTTTTGTTTCCTGTTCATTTTAGCCATTCTGACTGGTGTGAGGTCATATCTCCTTGTGGTTTTGATTTGTATTTCCCTGATGCCAAGTGACGTGTGTCTCTTGGCCATTTGTATGTCTTCTTTGGAGAAATGTCTGTTCATGTTTTCTGTCCATTTCTTGACTGGATTATTTGTTTTCTGATACTGAGTTTGCTAAGGTCTTTATAAATCTTGGATACTAGCCCTTTATCTGTTATGGTGTTTGCAAATCTCTTCTCCCATTCCCTAAGTTGCCTTTTATTTTTGTTGACTGTTTCCCCTGCTGTGCAGAAGCTTTTTGGCTTGATGAAGTTCAAATAGTTCATTTTTGCTTTTGTTTCCCTTCCCTTGTAGATTGCCTAGCAAGAAGGTGCTGCGACTGAGATCACAGAGATTGCTGCCTGTGTTTTCTTCTAGGATTTTGATGAATTCCTGTCTCAGATTTAGGTCTTTTAGCCATTTTGGGTCTACTTTTGTGTATGGTGTAAGGAAATGGTCCAGTTTCATTCTTCTGCATGTGGTTGTCTAATTTTCCCAGCACCATTTATTGAAGAGACTACCCTTTTTCCATTGCATATTCTTTGTTTATTTGTCAAAGATTAGTTGACCATAGAGTTGAGGGTCCATTTCTTCTTATAAGAGACATTGGCTCAGCAGTGATTTATTAAGTCTGTCAAGCTAGGGACCTGTTCGTCTCATGGCTATTCCTTACACAGGGACAGTCAAGATGACTTAGTGAATGAGTATGGCACTTTCATGTCATCACTGGAAACCTGCCCTTACTATTGACATCTGAATGCTAATTTGGGAAGACCAACTCTGGCACGCAACATTACCTCTAGTCCACCATCAGGACTCTAGACAGAAAACTGGCCATCCTTCCATGGATATGCTAACACTAGGACTAGCGCATACTTAAATTTCAAAGCTAACTCCTCGTAGCTCCAGGGCACCACTTCTGTCCCAGCATATCAATCCCAAATCCCCTACATTCTTCAGAAGGTCTCTCCCCCCTTCTACTCAAAGCTAATATTCCTGTTCATTGCTTATTATCACAATTTCTCATCCTCCTGGTGTCATAGGAGCAATCAGGCTGCTCTTATTTTGAGAAGGGAAGAGACCAGGTCTCTGTCCTATAGGACCGATTCACCTGTCTATAAATGGTCAATAGGGGGTTGTGGGATCCTCATAACTAGCAACAACCTAATAGGCAAAGCAATAAGCTAGAGAGTTGAAAGGAGGAAGGCATAGAAATGTCGTGAAAATCTTTCTTAAGTCAGTTCTATTCTGACTTGCAGCAGATTAATGGGTTAGTTTATTGTTTGACAACTCAGAAAGAATATGGAGAATTTTTTTCAAGATTCAGAAAAAAGTAACGTAATGACAAGCAGTCGAGAAGTTCAGCTTGTGCAAACTTTAAGGAACTGATGTTTTTATAGGAATTAAAGGTGAATTATACAAAAATACATTTTTCTATAGCTCTATCAGTCAAGTGCAACATGAGGAATGTTAAAATGTAGTTCAAATAGCATGAAAGCCTGTAAAGTCTCCCTGAAGGAGGTTCTACAGACTTTGTGAACCCACAGAATTTGGGTTTGTTACATAAAAGCCACTTTTTTTTTAAAAAATATTTTATTTATTTGACAGAGAGAAACACAGCCAGAGAGGGAACACAAGCAGGGGGAGTGAGAGAGGGAGAAGCAGGCTTCCCGCCGAGCAAGAAGCCCGAATTGGGACTCGATCCCAGGTCTCCGGGATCATGACCTGAGCCGAAGGCAGTCGCTTAACCAACTGAGCCACCAGGTGCCCCTAAAAGCCACTTTCTTAGCAGGCACAGAAGTTCTTGGAAGGACTAACTCTCAGCTGTGACTGTACATCAAGATCACCTGTGATGTCTTCTAAGCATCCCAAATCTAACAGGGTTGAGCCCAGCTGCCATTTTTTTCTTTAAGTGACAGAGCTGACTCTGGATTGGCAGCCAAGGCACCAGTGCTTAAAAGCTTTGGATTAAAAAAGCGGGAAAAGAGGGGTGCCTGGGTGGCTCAGTGGTGAAGCGTCTGCCTTAGGCTCAGATGGTGATCCCCGGGTCCCTGGGATGGAGCCCCACATTGGACTCCCTGCTTTGCGGGAAGCCTACTTCTCCCTCTCCCACTCCCCCTGCTTGTGCTCCCTCTCTCACTGTCTGTCTTGCTGTCAAATAAATAAATAAAATCTTAAAAAGAAAAAAAAAAGGCAGGAAAAGAAACCCACAAAATCTTACAAAAGAGATACAAAAGCAAAATATAGTTCTTTGAAAAGACTAATAAACCTCTGATAATACTACCCAGAAAAAAAAAATACATGTCACTCCATATCAGTAATGAAAAGAGACATCACTAGAAATCAGAGATTCTATAGTCGTTAAAAAAAAGAAAAATAATGAGGTGTTGTGAACTTTCTGCCAGTAAAATTTAAATTTTAGGTGAAATGGACAAATTTCTAATAATTTCCAAAATTCACATACATAACTCCCCCCCAATATGAAAATGCTGAATGTATGAAAGAAACTATATCCATAATGAAAAGCATGCCTACAAAACGCATCAAGCTCAGATGATTTTCAAAAACAAATTCTTCCAGACATTAAGGAAGAAATAATCCTATCTAAAACAAACTCTTCCAGAGCACAGAAAATGAGAGAATATTTTCCAATTCATTCATTAAGACCAGAATAACTTTAATACCAAAACCCTGACAAGGACACGATAAGAAAAGGCCAATCTCTCTCATAAATATACATGCAAAAAGCCTAAAAATATGAAAAATTCCATGTTCATATAGAAATATCATGATCAGTGTATTTTGGAAACACATGGTTGGTTTAACATTTGACAGAAATGTTCAGAAAAAAGGGAACAGAAAAAAGGGAATACCCATGTAATCATTCTAATAGGTAAGGAAAAAGCATCTGATAAATTTCAACAACCATTCATAATTTTTTTTAAAGATTTTATTTTTTTATTTGACAGAGAGATCACAAGTAGGTAGAGAGGCGGGCAGAGAGAGAGGAGGAAGCAGGCTCCCTGCTGAGCAGAGAGCCTGATGTGGGCCTTGATCCCAGGACCCTGAGATCATGACCTGAGCTGAAGGCAGAGGCTTTAACCCACTGAGCCACCCAGGTGCCCATTCATAATTTTTGAAAAACTCTCTGCAAAACAGGAATAGAAGGAATCTTTATTATATAATAAATGGAATTTACAGGGGCGCCTGGGTGGCTCAGTTGGTTAAGCGACTACCTTTGGCTCAGGTCATGATCCCCGAGACCCAGGATTGAGTCCCACATTGGGCTCCCTGCTAGGAAGGAAGCCTGCCTCTCCCTCTCTCACTCCCCCTGCTTGTGTTCCCTCTCTGGCTGTTTCTCTCTGTTAAATAAATAAAATCTTTAAAAAATAAATATAAATAAATAAATATGGAATTTACGAAAAGCCTACAGCATACTTAATGGTGAAATGTTGAAAAATCCCCCCCCCCCCGATATTAGGAGACAAAGATGCCTACTATCATGGTTTCTATTCAGCACTGAACCAGAGGCCCTCTAGTGTGATCAGGCACAGAAAATCACTGTTGAAAGGACTTGCAATAAAGAAATAAGTCAACATTCACAAATAATGTAATTATGCGTAGAGAAAATATTTAAAAGACTACTGATCAACTATTGGAATTAGTAAGTGAACTTATCAATGCCATTGGATAGAGTTGATATAAAAACATCAATTTCTTTCTCAAATTTGTGTCTCATCCTTGTGTGGGAGCCCTGTTAATCTCTGTATTGTTCCAATTTTAGTATATGTGCTGCTGAAGTGAGCACATTGTTTCTAGATACCAACAATAAACAATTAAAAATGTAATTCCAAAAATGACATTTACAATAGCTTGAAAAACATCATAGATCTAGGAACTGATTTATGAAAGATATAGAACTTCGTATAGAAATGAAAGAAAACCTATATAAAACAGGATCTAATGTATTCCTAGAAGATATCAATTCTTCCGAATTATCTATAATCACTGTAAACCTAATCAAAATCCCTGGAAATCTGTGTGTGTGTGAAACTGACAAACTGATGCCAAAATCCGTATGGCAATAGAGAAGATTAATAACAGACAAGATGATCTTGAGGACATTCAAAAGGGAATGATTTATTGTACTGGAAATCAAGACTGATAAAAGCTACACAAATTAAGACAGTGTGATATCAGTATGAGTAGACCAATATACTAATGGAACAAACAAAAGGGCCCAGAAGTAGACCCTATATAGATACTTGATTTATGACAAAGGCACAGCACTGGGAAAAAGACTGTAGATGGTGCTAGGCCCATCAGCTAAACGGGAAGGGTCAAAAAGCAAAACTTCTGGGAGATAACATAGAATGTCTTCATGACCTTGGATAATGATTTCCTCAACAGGACACAATAAGAACTAACTGCGAAGGAAAAGAATGGGTAAATTGGACTACATTAACATAAAAAATTGTTTTCATCAAGCTATTAGGAGTGAAAAGCCAGAGTGCGAGAAAATCTAAGCAACACATATAGCCCAAAAAGTTTCCATAACTGTTTTGTTTTTTTTTAAACTCCAACAAATCAGTATGTAGCAAGACAGTAAATGCAACAAAAAAGCTGGTAGAAGATTTAACTGGGTATTTCACGGAAGAGAATAGCTCAAGCAATAAATTATATATAAAGAGATGCTCAGTGCTATTAGTGTGCAAGTTTAAATTAAAGCAATATCACATTGGCAATAACGGCTAAAATTAAAAACCAAATCTTGACAAGGATACGGAGAACTGGAGCGGGGGGATTCAGTTGGCATAACTGCTTTGGGAAACTGTGAGGCAGTGCCTAGTAAAGACATAGCCCTCGGGGCGCTAGGTGCCTCAGTCGTTAAGTGGCTGCCCTCGGCTCAGGTTATGATCCCAGAGTCCCAGGATCGAGCCCTAAATTGTGCTCCCTGTTCAGCAGGAAGCCTGTTTCTCCCTCCCACTCCCCCCTGCTTGTGCTTTCTCTCTAGCTGTGTTTCTCTCTGTCAAATAGATAGATACAAATCTCAAAAAAAAAAAAAAAAAGACACAGCCCTCTATCTCTGAGCCATATACCCATATACCCATGACCCAGTAATTCCGCTCACAGTTCCATGACAGAAATGCCTTCGTGTGGGCATCGAAACACATGCACATGAATGCTCCTAGCAGCATTATGGGTAGTAGCCGAAAACTGGAAAGAGTTCAAATGACAATTAGCAAAATGAATTGTAAGGTACAGTCATACCAAGAATGAACACTAAACCAAGCAATGAAAATGGCTAAACTCTGCTACAGTGAATCGCCTCTTCTATCCCAGCTCTGCTTCATCAAGCCTTCCTCCAGGCCTTGCCTCCAGTCACCTGTTGTACATGTCTACTTCTCACACTTCTTTCTTGAAGCAGGTAGGGTAAAACGAGTTTATATGGCTTAGAGATCTTAAATGAGCCAGCAAATCTAAACAGAAGCAGGTTGCGATCGAGAGAATTTACGCTGAGGTCAAGTGCCCTGACAAACCCTTGAAACATTGTAGGTTAAGAGTCACGTAGTCTAGCCCCCCCAGCCCCGCCTATACCTCATGCCCCCTTTTCACCGTTCTTTAAGCACAAAAAACAATGCTTGGCCTGAGGCAATGTGTGGACCCCTCTTAAGAAACCAGGCTGTACCTAGAGCAGCCAGCAGATACAAGGAAACAGAAATGACTCCTCAGCACTCCACCTGGTGGTCCGAAGTACCCAACACCACATACAAATGTCCATCTGTTCCTTTCTTGGTCAACCACAGACTCCCAACAGCTAACCACGAAGTAATGAATGTGGAAAGGTACAGAGCAAAAGATTTTGCAGGACTACCGAGGGCAGCTGAGCAGTTGTGAAAAGGCTATGAATGCCGACTACCAAGACTTAGGATCCTGGCTTCACTCCTGAAAACATCTAGGACCTTGGACAAACCCATCCCCACCATCATCACAGGACTCTTACATGAAGTGAAACAATATAACTGTGCACAGTACTCAGTAATGATGGAGATTAAAAAGGGAACGGCCAATGGTGGTACTTGGAAGCTTAAGCAGTAAAGCAAATCAATGGTAAGAAAACTAAAAAATTTCCCATAAAACAATTACCTCTGCACTGAGCTCTGAAACACAAAAGCACTTCTGAAATTCTGTAAGATGGCCTACCACTAATTTAGTGAAAAAGAAAGAAAGTCCATCTTAAGAGAATTACTTTTTCCCCTTCTAAATTCTACAAATTACAGGGGCACCTGGGTGGCTCAGTCAGTTGAGCCTCTGCTTTTGGCTCAGGTCATGACCTCAGGGTCCTGGCATGGAGCCCCGCGTCAGGCTCTCTGCTCAGCAAGGAACTTGCATCTCCCTCTGCCTGATGCTCCTCCTGCTTGTGTTCTTCTGTGTCAAATAAATGAAATCTTAAAAAAAAAATTCTACAAATTACACAGTAGGTACACTTACATGCAATGCAACTAGCAAATGGGATGGAAGACACCAGTCACTGCTAGGTGCTGCTCAAGAATTACTTGCCCCCATCAAGATTCTGAACCCTTTCGCCTGCTTTTCTCTTTTGAAGAAGAAAAACTGCAACATGACAAATGCTGACTGAGTCCACCAAGTTCCAAAGTGTATGTTTAAATGAAGGCCACGGCACACACCAAAGGTACAACAAATACTTTTATTGCACATTTATAAAATCTGCATAGTTGTATCAACTGTTCTTCTTGCCCACTATTCCCTCATTCATGTTAAAACTTGGTTAAAACACAATATCCAATCTGGAGCCTTTTAAAAATGGTCAACAGGGGATATTTCTCTCTCTACATATACATATATATAGATTTTTTTCTTTTTACAAACCCACAGTCCTTATCTTTTCAAAGCAAAAAAAAAAGGAGGGGGGAGGGACATCTAAATGTTCTTTCGGGCCAGCCCAGCCTTAGACATCTGTTACTGACAATTTTTGGACACTAGGAGATTTTACTGAAATGGTGAACAACTCTCACAACGCTATCCTGTCTCTATCACGTTTCACAATGCCGCTCTGTCTCCGGGCCTTACTGCTTTGCTTTCTTTCGCTCGGGCTGAGTGTGAGGTTTTCTGGTTTATTTAAAAATATAAAGTAAGAGAGAGAGGAGAGAGGAAAGGCAGCTTTCTTTCGACTTTGCAGCGCCTTGTGCCACGCGCCCTTGGATTTCTACCCACACATCAAAGGGTGGTAGCTCGTCAGCAACCCACTGTCAGTTCCTGGCAACATACAGACAGAGGTTGCTCATCTCTTGCAGTTAAGAACTTTCAAATGTCACCTGTATTTGATAAAATAACTAGTAGCTGTTCATCTGGTTCAGGTTCTGATGGATCACCCTTCTATTCCACTGTCAAAAATATTTATGCCTGAGGGATAATTTTAAAAGCAGCAAGAGGCTGACACCAAAGCCCAAGACCTCTTGCGGGTATAAAGGCATTTTAGGTCTTCTGGCATAATTCAATACCTTAATAGACAACAGTTCTTGTCTTTTTTAGTGAAATTGCTTTTCTGATTCTGTACCTTAAAAGTGCAATTTTATTTTCAATCCTTCTTCACATAGAGCATGGCTGGGGTCTGGATCTGAACCTTACTTTCCTGCCTAATCCCTCCCACGGGGGAAATACCGGGACAACAGACTTCCGTGCAACAGGCCGCTGCAGACCAAATGGGGCCTTAAACCTGTGGGGGTTTATTTCACTGTCACAGTTGAAACCCCTTGAATTGACTCCATGACAGCTGCAAATCGGCTACAAAGGTCATAGGGAGAATTGGGTCGAATGGTTGGAGGCTCCTTTAGGACAATGATTTCTGCAGAAGGATCCAACAGCCTGGGTAGAAACTCTCCTAAGCACAGTTGTAGATTTTCTGTGGAGGGAAAATGGATGGTTACATATACAGCTAAGCAGGTCTCTGAGGAAAAACCAGTTAAGTCTGCAGCTATCATGGGAAGGCCTTCCATAGAGCCCATTCATTCCCCAACCTCAAAGGTCAAAGCATGGTGCTGGCCAGGTAACAGCAAATGATGATCCCTTTGGCCCAAAGCAGGAGCAAAGACTACTTGCCAAATATACCAAAGATAGGTTACTGCTTTAAACCACGTGATGTGTGGCAGGGTAACACTAGGGAATATTCATTTCACTGGCAGGCCTTCGAATCTATCCTTTTACAACTTGAGAAAGTGGATATAATGGTGCCATTTCCTTTCAAAGATTAAAACATAGATATGGGGCACCTGGGTGGCTCAGTAGATTAAAGCCTCTGCCTTCGGCTCAGGTCACGATCTCAGGGTCCTGGGATCGAGGCCCGCATCGGGCTCTCTGCTCGGCAGGGAGCCTGCTTCCTCCTCTCTCTCTGCCTGCCTCTCTGCCTACTTGTGATCTCTCTCTGTCAAATAAAATCTTTAAAAAAAAAAAATTATAAAAAAAAAACATAGGTATGTATGCACGGCATTATAAATAAAACTACATATCACATGTAGTCTAAAGGAAAACTGACGATGTTAAAAGGGACTACACAACTACTAATTATAGACTTTTCCAGTCAATATTATAAATGTGAATACTTTAAAAAGTCAATATAATATCTTTACATCAGTGAGAAATGAACAAAGAGGCTTCATACTAGAACACAGACCAACTTTCCAAGGCTACGAGAACTCACCTAAAAATGACTAGTCTTAGGCTCCCTCTCCAAAATGCTTTGGACAAGCTAGGCAATTCCATTTGCCATTTTATGACTCTTGAGGGCATCGTAGTTAATAACAGGGCTCTGTCTTGCAACTTCAAGTTACCGGAAAATTTAGTCACAGCATCACCAGGTAATCAAGCTCCATAAATAGATTTTGATTTTGATTTTGAAGCTACAGAGTTCTGATTTTGACATACGAGAAAATCAGACAAGTGTGACATCCCTGGAGAGGAGTCATTTTGTCGAATGGAGCTTACAGGCAGCCACGGGGAGGTAAGGGGAAGCTAAGAGGGAGAGAGGTCTAGGATCCTACCCTTGTTTCAGTACAGCAGAGCTACTCTTAACTCACACGTGTCAGTAAGCCTTAAAAGAGGTTGGATAACCAGTGCCATAGGGTGAAAACACTGTAATTTCTAAAAGTCTGCAGAGCCGCAGGAATCACTGCAAGCGCCACGCACAACATACCAGCGATGTCTTGCCCCAGGTAAGAGCACCAATGGTTTCTCATGACCTCAATGGCGTGCAGGTCATCCTTGGAGATGTCGTTATTAATGATCAGGTGAATGCATGGAATGATCAACTCATTCATCACATTAATGCCCTCGGTTACAGAGTGGTCATCGTTTGTTTCAAAGAGAGATGCTGCTCTGGCATTCAGCTCCTACAGGTAAAAGGCAGAGTGGAGGGAAAAAAACAGTCCGAAAAAGATAAAGACCTATTTTAGAAGAGCCTAAACAAGTGGTTCCCAAAATTTACCACATATTGCCTGGGAATCTTCACAAACTACTGACACACCCACCCCAGACATGCTGATTTGATCGACGTGCAGGTGACCGGGACACTGGGACTTTTTTTTTTTTTAAACTCCCAAGATGATCCTGATGCAATTAAGTCTGTGACCCACTTACCTAAACTTACAAATCAAGGTCATGCCTACCACTTGCTTCTACTCAAAGACTCTATTCAGTGTCTCGCAACCTCCACTGAGCATCAGGATGACCTGCAGAGGACACGCTGAGGCCTAGGCCCCTCCCCAGAGCCTCCGGTCTGATAGTCCAGGGAGGAGTCACCACAGAGAGGTCCCTGAGGGACTCTCACCCATCCGGGGCTTCCAAGCCAGTGATGGGAAGAACCTAAATCACTATGACCACTGGCCAGTGGAAGATGAGCAGAACATTCCGAACGTAATCTGTACTTGGTGATTTAAAGCATAACAAAATTTAGATCCATCAAATCTACAAGGCCACCTTTTCAGCTTCAAAATGCCCTGCCACACCTTAGAACTGATACAGAAATCAATGTATACATCAGAAAATGAAGCTCTTGAGAAGAATATATGTCATGACTTAACCTCCTCCAATCGGTAGTAACACAAAGGCTGGCTGGATTCTTCCCAGCGCAGGCAATCCTGCTGGGCGGTGGGGAGGACCAGGGCGGGCTCACAGGCCGAGGGCCAGCCAGCTCTCTAGTTCTCCGAAGGACAAGCACGGCCTAGCAGAGGGGACATGGGTCTGCCATTTCCCGTGATTGACAAATTCAAGAGTGGCCAGGGTAGACCTGCAGTGCGGTCTGACAGTGATAGTAACAGAATAGCAGGACCAGTTCTGAAGGTTTATGCCATTAAAAAAAACACCAGAATCTCTCAGGAGTCGCTAAAATTCTCATCTATTAGCTTAGCAGGGAACACTGCACAGAACACAGCAACAACACTGCATTCCTTCGACACATATGCGTTGCCTGCTTACAATGTGCCAGGCACAGAGAAAGCAGCTGAAGAAGAAAAGGGTCTGTGCTCAAGGAACTCTTGATCCAGCAGAGAAGCAATGTGGCGATAAACACCATAATGCAGGTGTACATAAGGGGCACAGGGAAAGGGGTAACTGACTCTCATCCTAACTTCCCTCAGGGGTCGAAGAAGAATGATACTCTTTAAGTAACTTAAAATCATCTGTTTTAATGTACAACTGCTCTGAAGAGCTTGGAAAAATCTAAACCTACTGGTGATTATTGTTTTTGATGGCTTCAAGGCACAGAGGTGAAAACAATAAAGTAATACAAATCACAAGGCTCTACGAACAGTACACACCAGAAGGCATTTTCTCCGGTATAAAGCGATGACTGATTCCTTCACCCCACGGCGGGGCCCCTTCATCAGCAGAGCAGCATTGCTCTGGTAGGCATAGACCAGGTAGGAGAGTGCCTCTTGGTACCTGAGAAAACAGTAGATCAGTCGAGAGCTTTGACCTCTCTGTCCCCCAGTGCAAATATTTACAAGTCTGCAATTATGGAAAGCACCTGAGGACAGGGCACCATGGTGCGCTGGGAAGAGCTGGAGGGATGGCAGCCACTCTCAGCTCTTTCTGCAAACTGGTCAAGAAACCTAAAGCGATTCATGAAACTCCCCTGTGCTTCCGTTTTCCTCAACTCTAAAGAAGGGGACTTCTCTTACGTATCTTTACTACGTGAAGGATGAAAAACCATGTGTGATGCTTAGTGAAACAGTGGGAAAAGGCGCCCTGGCACATGGGGTAAGGGAGGGGAGGCACGGCTACAGCTCTCAGTACTCCTGGTTGGGCATCAATAGTTAACAGTGCCCCAACCAATAATCCAAGAGACGTATAAGACCCACATACTTTCCTTTTTGGTAGAGTTCCAGGCCTGTGAGGAGATACACAGACACCTTCCGAAACAAACTATAATCTTCATGCCACTTCTGAAAAGGAATGAGTGCCATTAGCGATTATGGTCACCATAAACTATTTCTACACTTCCCACCATGGTCAGTTTTACGTGCCATACAAATGCTTATCAAGCACGAAAACCACAGACAAAAGCTTTTCGATAATGATGTATTCACCATTTACGAGGTCAGTCCACTGCTCACCTTAATTTCCAGTGACCTGTTACTTCCACTGAGAAATAAAATATTTCATGTGAGCTTTAGAATGTATCATCTCAATTTCCACACCCCTGTCAAAGTCCTGCAGCTCTGGTTTAAACAGATGCCTGTCAAGGTCTCACAAGAACGTGTGTGTGCGGGGAACAGCGAAGACAAGGCTACTGCGATCGCCCAGAACAGCACGTGGCTCAGTGGTACCGGTACTGGGGTACACTGAGGTGTCATAGAGCACTGTGTTACTTCTAACATGAGGCTTTTTGGGGAAATTTGTACTTCTACATGCATTTCAATGCATGGAAATTTCACTTCAAATATAGAATTATTCACAGATATTATTTTAAAACAAACCAAAACCATGAATCAAGAAGTTGATGGCCTAGATACAAGGCTAAAGTAGGTATTAAAAAGAAATAAAGTGTTACTTTATTCTAATAGAAGAATGGCTATTCTTATTCAAAGAATAATTATTCAAATAGTTATTCTTATTCAAAGAAATCGGTTATTCTGAGGGTCACAAAAGATCATTTATCTCTCCTCACCCAGTTGTTTTTGGGAGGATGTGGGGGCAAGCCAGTCTGTGATAACACAAAATTGTTAGTTTGGCCTTAAGAATTCATGTTTTTGTTCTGTAGACTTAAGGAAGAGATTTCACCTTGTACTCTTCCATATTCATGTCATCAGGACCAATCTCCTTCAGTTTAGCTTGAGCCACCTTCATGATGCTGATGGATCTGTGTGGGACAAGGGTCAGAAAGCAGTGAGAGGGGCAGGGCCTGCTTTCCCGTCAGAGGGGGTCACTGGGCCCGATCCAGAAGCGGCAAACAATGTGTCTCACCTTTCATCGTAGCTAAGGTTTTTATCTGCAAACTGTTCCAGGAGGGTCCGTTCTACTACTCTTTTGGGCGCTTCATTTTGGAAAAAGTAGACCAGCACGTGCTGGAGCCGAGGGTCACTGTGAGAAGTGGGTGTCTCTTTGGCAAGCTGGTAGAGCCTGGAGTATTCTTCGTGGAATGCCTATTAAGGACAAGACTGGTAATCAGAACAGGGCACACTGAGGGGTTCTGCACATAGAACCTGATGCCTGTGAGCTAGAGAGGTTCTCATAACTCCAAGGAGACTTCTAAGAAATTCATACTGGGGAATTAGAGAGGCAACCGTGGAATTCGTAAGTTATCTGCAACTCATAAAGGACAGAACTCCTGTGGTGCCAAAGATGTACTACACTTGGGACAAATTCGTTTATCTTGTAAGGCTCTAAGAAAAACAAATATTTCATTTTAATTAGTTTCCTTGAGTCCTGAGGACTGGAATTCTTAAAATGCACATAAATGCAACTGATTCAATTACCTTAAATTTTATTGAGGTACCTTAAAAAGCATGGCCTCCTTTCTTTTATTATGGCTCCCAAACCATAAAGACAATGTCTCCTTTCCAGCTTTGTTAATAGGTATTTCTTAAGGACAACAACAAGCTCTCCAGGCCAGGCCTAACATAGCTGGGCGCAGCTCGCCAATGCCATGTTAGGGCAACAGGACGTGCTGTCGGTATGGTGGGAGGGCTGTCCCTTAGTTTGACGGGAAGCAGAGTTTTAGGTGTTACTTTAAGGGACAACATTCTTCATCTCATTTTTTTAACCATCTAATAAAGTTAAGTCCCCATTACTATGACACCTATGGTATAAAGATTAGATTTTTAAAAAGAGATACCTTAATAAGCCCTGCTTCAGACCCATCTCGGTCAAAGGTCTGACGGGCTTTAGCTATGGCCAGGATGACCCCTTGCATGGCGGGGCTCAGCATCACCTACCACAAGAAGGCACAAAACACAGAGAGAAAAAGGAGAGAAAAAAGTTCAAAAGAAGACTGAATGGAAGAAAAGTGAGGGGGCCGCTGAAGGGAAGAGTGGCCATGTGCCCGGGGCCCAGCACCTGCGGCCAGCCGGGATTCACACACTTGCCTCCACACACAGCCACAGCTCCGTCCCTGTGCACCATGGCCAGACCTTGCCCAAGAAGAGCTGTTCCCACATACTCTAATCTACCAGATACATAAAGAGGACCATCTGAGAATATTTACAAATGGCACTGCTGAAGAATCAGGTTAAATGATCGCTCTCCCAGGGGAAGAGTCCAGAGTGAGAGTGCAGATGGAGTTCTGTAATTTGACTATCTCTCCTAGAACACAAATATTTTGGTTTTTTACTAAAATGATCAGTACATTTAAAAGAGCCTGGAAATTAGGCGGTATACAAGTATGACTTTATAAAGTCAAAATCTTTCAATGATTAGGGGGAAAAAAAATCCCACAGGAAGAAACAGAACCCTGAGGGACAGGACTCGTGACTGTTACGCGCAGTGCCAATGTAAAGGGGACCGACCATCAGTAACCTGGGATCCCACAGCTTCTTCTGAAAGCTTTAGAATTAGAAACAACTTCAGTTTACATTTGTTTTGGTCACTAGACAACTGGAAATTTTAGGTTTGGAAGAAAAACAATGGACTAATATTACCAAAGACAGAGGCTCCTAATAATTTAAAAGGCATTTTTTTTTCTCTTAATGCCAAGAAAGGAGCTAAGTGCTATGTGTCTGAGCCATCTAGACCCTGTGGGGCCTCCACCAGTATGCGCCTGGGTAGGCAGAGAGCAGGGGCAGCAGATGGGAACGAGGCAATCGTTTCCAAAATGGTAACTAAGGTCAAAACCAGATAGGCCCTCCTGCTCATTATTTGTTCCTGTATTAACTATTGCCGGACACCCTGGACAAGCACACTGGGTCACGTGGAAGGGAATGAGAAGACTGGAGACAGACAGCTGAATCCTGCACTCCTCTGTGTACCTCCTCATCATATCCATCTGCATCAGATCTAACCAGAATCCTTCCCACACTGGGAATCTCCACTTCGGACGCCTCAGAATTAGGCGGGGCGGCAGACTCTGCGTCCTTCGCCTTTGGGGGCTGCTCTGACTGCTCTGCAAGGGTTGTTTCCGGGGGCCTGGGCTTCTTGGGTTCGGCTTCCTTAAGCTGTGGCAGCAGAACGGAGACAGACAGTAGGAAGAAACAGGAGAAAGAAAGAGGGGCCGGTTAAATGCAGCCAAGACACAGACTGACAGAAATG
This sequence comes from Spilogale gracilis, assembly GCA_004023965.1. NCBI lineage: Eukaryota > Metazoa > Chordata > Mammalia > Carnivora > Mephitidae > Spilogale > Spilogale gracilis. The sequence goes on along the minus strand of PITA01000367.1, from coordinate 242,371 downwards.
CGAGAGACTGGCGGTCCTCCCACGCGAGGGCGGCCACATCTCTGTCACCTCACTCAGTGCCGCCTCCACGCCGCTCCTCTCGTAGGCCTGCGCTGTGTTCGCAATGGCCTGCGCAGTCTGCTCCTTGACGATCACCGCGTGCTCCGAGGCCAGGCAGCGGACCCCCTGCGAGGAGGCCGAAGGCTCTGATAAGGAATGCGACAAAGGGATTAGAATTTGATGATAATGGCTAGAACACTCCGTAAAAGCCAAGCAAGACAGACTCAGAGTTTCACCTACAACCCTTCTGACAAACTTTTAAAACAGAATCCAGTGCAAACGGCCCCCAGAAATGAGTGACTCGAAGACACATCCACTTCAGCAAGGACCCACTGATGGTTCTGGAAAGTTTAATGTGCTCCAGACTTTGTCCTATTTCTTTGTGTCAGTGAAGCCTTCCTACCAACGGCCTTCTGTTAGGAAGACTGTCTTCGGAGAAGAGTTTCCACTCTTATTTAAATAAGAGTCTACTTATTTATCCTACCATAGCTTCTCCTACAGCCTGGGAAACAGTGAAAACTAACAGATGGAAAGTACTGGGAGCTGGTCTTGCTGATATCATTTTGCTCATCAGAAAGGACATCCTAAAGCTATACATCGTGTCGACTGTGGCAGCACCTCACTGGGCTGAAGCCCCAGAGCTGGCTGAGGGAGGGCAGGGTGGAGGCTACCAGACTGTAGGCATGGGGCATTGGCCCCCCCAACTCCCTGCACCCCCCACCTCTGTACCTGGGGACGGAGAGAAATCCTGTGATGCTGAGCTGGTGGAGGATTCCATTTGAGGGATTTTGCAAGACTGCTCTTCTTCCCACTCCTCGACTTCTTGCTCAAACCTCCAGTTATCTTCCTGAATGTAATGCTTCAGTTCAACAGACAGGGCATCCACTTCTCCTAACATCTGATCTGATTCGCTTGGGGCTGCCTCTGAGACAAGAACAAAGACAGACTTAAAATGCAGCACCAACCAGCAAAAGGTCACAAGGAATCAGAAAGCCCTTTCTAGGAAGAAAGAAATAGGACACTTTGTCCTTTTTCTTACTCCACGTGAAAAATATGTACATACATAATCCATCAGAAATAGGGACAATATAAAGCCAACAGTCATAGCATACCAATAATAGTGCCAGGTAGATCAGTAGGTAGGAATATCTGTTGAATGAATGATTCAAAGAAAGCAGGGATTTGGAATAGAGGCAATCACTGGCAAAATAGCAAAACTGATCGAACATTTGGAAATACAGAAAGTCATTAGATCCAATGGAAATTTCAAGTTGAACAGTTTCATCAATGTAACCAGCTACAACTATTACTGATAAGAATATCCATGCCAAGATGGTTAGAGATGAATCCCAAGACATTTATACTGCCTCAAGTTCCACACAAGTGAGTGCTACCAGAAAGCAATGTGATAGGACAGTTAGATGGTAAATAATTCCTGGGGGATAATTAAAGGCTGGATGAACAATGGCAAGAATATCAAGCACATGTGAAATCTCATTTTTTTTTTAAAGATTTTATTTATTTATTTAACAGAGAGAAACACAGCCAGAGAGGGAACACAAGCAAGGGCAGTGACAGAGGGAGAAGCAGGCCTCCCGCCGAGCAGGGAGCCCGATGTGGGGCTCGATCCCAGGTCTCCAGGATCATGACCTGAGCCGAAGGCAGTCGCTTAACCAACTGAGCCACCCAGGCACCCCTTTTTTAAAGATTTTTAAGTTATCTCTACACCAAACGTGGGGCTTGAACTCAGGACCCCAACCAAGATCAAGAGTCCCCATGCTCTCCCAACTGAGCCAGCCAGGCGCCCATAAATTTTGCTTCAAAGCCTGTGACCTGAGAACTCTACAGCAGAACAACGCATCCACTTCCTGGGTGCCTTTAATGAGTCTTTCCGTTAAGCAAACGACAGTTTCCATTTATCTGTTTCTATAGTGTAAAAATGAAGCATATGTGTGGTAACAAGGCTCCTATCTACTACCAACAACAGTCTGGCCATTTGTACAACTCCCACAGGCAGCTGTCCCTGCTCTGGAGCTGCGAAGATGCAATTAGGAAGATCAAGTACTACTAAGTGATCATTCTGTCTACCACCTTTCCCCCGGCCACATCAGCAGATCAGAAAGACAACACACTACCTGGACAAAATGCCTTCTGTGTTTCCTTACTTATTCAACCAAGTTTGAATAGGAAAAGAAAAAGCCTTCCACAATCTTAGAGGTGAAATGCTGGTCGCAAGACCTCTCCAAGAACACGTGAAAGGAAGAGAGAATGAGGTAAATGGACCACAACATAGAACTGTGGAGTCAGAACTGGCTCTGAATCTTGGGTTTGCCATTTATTCCCTGGCTGTAGGACTCTGGATGCGTGGAACACTTCAGCAGGCACATGTAGGTAATAAAAATTCCTACCCTGTCTTTAGAGTTATAAGTTATTAGAGAAATAAAGTTTGAAAGCCTGTAGTAAGGAGTAAAAGTTCCAATATAAATGCTAATGATGATGGCTCTCAGAATTAGTAGTAGTATGAGAAGGATGAAACTGTTCAGCAAAGCCACTCGTAAGATTTAGCTATTTTCAAAGGGAGCAAAAACATGTGCACAAGGAGGTCACTAAAAAAAAACAACTAGCACCAACATAAAAGACTATCAATGGGAAGCTGGCTTAATAAATTATATACATATTCTGTGCAATGGAATTACAAAGCAGCTGTTAAAAAGAATGAGTTGGTTCTATTTATAAAAATAGAGAGATCACTAATACACATGAGCAATGAAAAAGATGTAGGATAGAACAGAATAATAACCCATCTGGGGGAGGGATGGGGCAGGGACAGGTATCAATAAATAAAATCTAGCATCTGCCCAGAACACTTCCTGAATACTCTCTTCAGAAACCTAAGAATGAATACATGCCAAGCTCCAAGATGGGAGCAGGAAAGCAAACTTATCTTTTTAAATTCTCTTTCATACTGTATTTTTAAAATGCATTATTATTTTAAAAATTCTAGTTTAAATTTTTTCTTAAAAGCTACAAGAGCATCCCCTCCTGTGAGCAACAGAGCTCTTCCCCATTGCTGGCTTCCACTAGGCTATTTTTACCTGCACTGAAGTGCGGTAGTTGGTCGTTAATGTACATCAGACAGTAAGCACTGACGTTTCTCAGGCCCCCGTAAGAATCTCTTTCAAGTTCTTCCCAGGAAGATTCAGTAACAGAGATGTCATTGTACTTGAGCCAGACTTGTCGGGGTTGATTATAAATATAGGCCCAATAGTGTCCAGCGTTGGCTTGCCCTTCGTGAACAAGAACAGCATGCAAGCGATAAGGCACCTGAGGAGCAGAAGACACACTCCGGAGTCAGATGAAGCAAAGCAAATGAGACATTTTAGGTTATTAAAATCCAAACTTATGGCCAACTCTCAGACAAAAGAAAACTGACTATTTATACACGTGCTTGATATGGAGTTAACAGAAACATCCTGACAATTCAGTGTGAACTAACAAAAACATCATCTTGGAATCTTCTGATTCTGTTTCAATTCTTGAATCTTTAAAACCCCACATCTGAACAAGATGACCTATTCGATGACTCTTTAATCTCCTAAAGTCACGGATCTAAAGTCAAAGATAATGCAGACCTATTTATCCCCCAATTCCAAACTCAGTTTATCTAAAAATAGAAATCACCTTCACCACTCATGTTGGGAAATGTGTACCGCATTTGGGACCTACAGCAAGTTCAGCGGCTCTCTTGGTCTACACCGATTTTATCCGGTACCAAATTTCAAGTTAGCACATTTCATCACAAATCAGTCATATGGACCCTACATTTCTTCTGTCCAGCGACCTATCCACCTATCTGGGGTAAGGACCCTTTTAACTCCATCCTTGTCTGTTTCAGCATTTGAAAAGCATTTGTTTTTTTAATATGGAAAAACCAAGCAATGTTTTAGGTGTCAAGTATGTACTGATGATAAGAAGGCAAATCGGCCACAGAATCAAGTTAAACCTGCATTCAGTCAGTACCTTGACAGGTTTTTCTGGTGGGAACATTTTTGAAATGATACAGAAGAGCAGATGGAGAAAACCCAGGATTTACAGGGTATGTTCCTGAAGAGCCTCTGTGAGGCCTGGCAGCAGATGGGGCTCTTCTCCGCCATCATGCACACGGAAGCCACTGGGCACTCGTGCCCCTGACCGTGGCATCTTTTCCCCTCTGTGCCCACGGTGTTATTCCCAACAAAAATTTATGTGGACAGTAAGAATTTCTGCCTTAACCACATTCCCTTCTGGAGTTTCCAGGGAAAAAGAGCTTGAAAGCACACGGCTAAGCAAAGCATCACTGAGGATGAGGATACTTTGGAAAGGGTGGGCAACCGTCCCTCGTGGGGCTTTTAAAGGACTACTTGATAAGAAATTCTTAACACTTGACAGCAAACCTCTCTACTGCATGAGAAAAAGACCAGGAGGCAGAACCAAAACAAATGGGTTTTAAATCTTATTGTTAGTAGAAGATCCATCCTTGTTTGGGCCTAAAAATCAACAGAAAAATACCCACTTCTGTCCTAAGTTTATTCTTTTAACTCAGGGAGGTTCCCATTCAGTCTCAAAGAAAACTCTTCAGTTTTCTTTCAGGTCTCCATGAGCACATGAGGCCATGTGTTGACTACTTTCCCATCAGTGAGCACCCTACCTGACGAAGGAGAGGGTCACAATACATCTGCTCCATAGTCTGGGTGGTGCTTGCAATACAATTCTTCAAATCTGTCCAAAAAAACCCCACACACATACACACAAACAAAACTTAGTTAAAATGATGTCATTCCATGCCATTTTACATTCTTTGCTTCAGCCAAGCAAAAAGCACTGCTTCCCTAGTTTCTGATGATTCCAGCCTCACTATGAACCACAAAGGAGAGGAGCCTTTCCAAGCAGTTAGTGCTTTAGGTTACGAAGGCTTTCAGTTTAACCTAATTCCATTAAGGGTTTAAAAAATTATCTCTTATGATTGGCACCAAAACTTCCCCGAAAAGAAATCGTCTCTATTGGGAAAAAGACCTTTATCAGTCATGTTGGGTGTAAAATGAATGTCCCTGAGACAGGACCAGAGAGGAGAAGGCAGAGTAAAAGGCAGGGTAAAATTTCTGTGATAAGAACTTGGGAGCAATCTGGATTCGATGATTTGATTTAACTTGGCTGATGGGACTTGACTGATCTGATTATTTTATTTATTTATTTATCTTCCTAAAAAAAAGGAGAAAGGAAGGGAAGGAGGGAAAGTCTGAGAAACAGGACAATGAGGCCAAAGGACCTTTAAAAAACAGAAGGCTAAACAATTCCATTTTACTTTGTATGCACTGCTCACATACTCATTAGCCAACAAAAAACCCGCTTCATACAGACAAAACTGATAAAAGCGGAAATCTATGAGAGCCATGTTTTAAGTCTGGGTCAGTTAAAGCCAGAGTTCACAGAAGCTACAGGCAAAGAAATCGGCAGGTGCAGGAAAATCGCAGCTGAAGGTGATCGCCAGTGTCTAAGAACCTCGTGAGTTCCCAGAAATTTCGAGGGTTTCTAGGAGGGATCTTCCCACAGTTATATGATGGGAGGAACAAAAAGGACAAAAGCAATCCCAGTCCCCATGTGCCTGAGTCATGCGTCTCCGCCATCTATGCCTAACTTCCAGCGGAAAGGGAAGGAATCACTGTCCAATAGGCTTTAACAGAGCCAACCTTGTATGTCTTGTTCAATCTCACTCCTCCACCTCTGAAGACAGGTCTTAACAAAGTTTATCTCCTCGTCTGTGACGGTTCGAGGAGCTGGCTGTGCAGGCATTTCCATGGAAGACCGGGAAGATGGAAGTGGCTTATTCATTGCCTTACACTTGGGCAGAGAATCTTCAGGAGAAGAAAAGGCACCTTCAACATCCTGAGAAGAGCTTTCTTTACTTGTACTGAAGAAAGATAAAAATTGGGTTCACAGGATAATTTCCAAAATACGCCTTGGCCTCAATTAATGTACGTTGTAAAGCTAAGTGCTATATGGAAAAGCAATGCTATAATGTAGTGAATGTTTGCTCCATAAAGGCACTGAGCCAAACCAAGTCTTTATACATATCCCAACATGGGGCTTGAATTCACAACATCTGCGGCAGATACTATTATCATCTCTCACTCACCGATTACAAACCCAAGGTTTAGCTAAGTTAAACAACTTACCCAAGCTCACCCAGCTAGTAAATTAGGGGATTTAAACCCAGATCTGACTCTATGATTTATGCTCTCTCATCACTTCTTCTAAGAAGGGACATGAAGGAAGAGTTCAAAGAAGACAGGACAGGACTGGAAGAATCAAGGAATCACTACAGAGCTTCCATGATGCAGATGACTGAACAAAATATAAAGAAGCAACAAATATGAAGTATGGGTTTTTTTTCCAATGGACGCTAGTGACTGTATTAGCCAGTATGCACAGAGCCAATCTAATCTGAGCTGGAAGAAAATCAGGGAGCTCATGTGACTTGGCATCCCAGTTTCTCCCCTGGTAAGCCCCTCTCGGCTGTCCTCTTCAATGTCTAGCCAGTTCTTGAACACATTTTAATTGTCTACTCATGAATAAATCTTTCCCTGAGGTTGACTTGATTGAGCATCCTTCCCAGCAGGTGTGACAATGAGAGGTTTTGGAAGATCACAGACTGAGTGGCAACCAGCTTATAGCTAGTTCAAAACAAGGTACCCTTGGTGGGGCATGGAGACCACTGCAGATCAATCAAGAAGCCTCTGAAATAACCCCACCCATCCCATGGACGAGACAAGTGAGTGCCCTCGGATGAATTGGGAATACTCCCACCTATGTGGGGGGCAAATGTCTCCTTTTAAGACCAAGAACTCATAGCTCTTGTCCTCTAATGGGGTCTTTATCAGGTCGGAAGATGGTATGCAGTACACAAAAACCCCCAATGTGTACTATCATTTTTTGTTTTTGTTCAGATTTTAAGTAATCTCCATACCTAACATGGGGCTTGAATTCACAACCCTGAGATCAAGAGTGGCATGCTCCCCCAAATCAGCCAGCCAGCCCTCCCTCCCCAAACAATGTGTACTATTTTAAACATTTCTTCTCATTACCTTTCCTCGGATGCCGGGTCAGAAACTGGGCAGTGAGAGGACGAAAGCGGTAACATGCTGTGCACGTCACTTCGAGACATGGTGCCTTCCAAGGCCGGTTTTGTACTAGCAAATTCAATAACATATTTCAGCATGTCCGGAAGTGGGAACCGAGCTGGGCCCGAGCCGTACTTCACGTACCTACGAGGCAAAAAGACGATGGTGTTCTACTGGCCAAGTCTGTCTGGCACCCTGTGGCTTGCTGACAGAACACCCGCTACCGTGTAAAGTTCACACAAAGGCTTATTCCCAAAGACTGTGCAGTATGAGATGTGTCACTCAAACAATCCATAAGGTGAGAATTCTCTACCAAAGTAAAAACTGGCAAGTCCACGTGTTTACACCTGGCAGGAAACATTTCAAATGGGCTCCTAATTGAAGTCAAGTCTGTAAGCTTTCTCTTAATAGCGTATCACATCCAGGCTCTGGTCAGAAAAGTAAGCTCTATTTCTTAAAGGAAAACAGATATATCAGTAGTCCGCAAATCTGAAAATCATGCCGGTGTCCGCATACCCAAGGGTCTATTTTTTGCTACCTTTAAGACCCCTATTTGGAAATTACGAACAATGAGAGAAAGCTGGAAATGAAAAGCAGGTGTTAGTAAAGAGTTGAAGAAAACTGGCAAATCTTTCTTCTGTAGGATCCTCAGTACCCTATTATTCATATATTCATACACTCATTCAATGGCACAGGCCAGCCATAAGTTATTGAAGATTTCTTTGGGATTTAGTAAATAATAAATATCTTCAATATATAACCAAAATAATTAACAAATTATTTCAATACTAACCAATATTCGGTCATTACCAGCACATGTGAAACTCAATAAAAATATGAACTTTGGGCACCTGGGTGCCTCAGTTGGTTAAGCGACTGCCTTCGGCTCAGGTCATGATCCCAGAGACCCAGGATCGAGTCCCACATCGGGCTTCCTGCTTGGCAGGAAGCCTGCTTCTCCCTCTCTCACTCCCCCCTGCTTGTGTTCTCTCTCTGGCTATGTTTCTCTCTGTCAAATAAATAAAATCTTTAAAAAAAAAATGAACTTTAATAAACTCTGTAATTCAGTAGAGGGGACAGCATTTAAATAGTACTGGTTGACTGGCTGGTACAGGTAAACCCTCTAATTATGGGGGTCTACTTATAAAGGGATAGGGAGGCACCTGGAAAGAAACAGGTACAGAACTAAGAAGAAAGAAAACTGTGCCCATATCAAAAAGACATTATGAAATGAGAATACCAGTGGGAAATAAAGTATAATGCAGTTCAAAGTCAACCACATGTTAGAGGGTAGGTAGCAATGACACTTGATCTTCACTAATTTGAAGGAGAAGTAGAATTAGCTGGCTGCCATGGAGAGTGGCGGCTTTCACTGAAAAGGATGTCAAATATGTCAGCTTAATGGAACTGTAGAAAACCATACCATTCCTTAGATGTGTTTTTTTGTCTTTACTTCAGCTACTATGGGCTTATCTAACTAAACTCCACCTACCTTTCAAGACCTAGTTTCTCCATGAAGTCTTCCTCCACATCCTACCCACCCACCGTCTCCACGCCTCCGTGAACCTCTACAGGACAGGCCCTGAACCTCGTGTCTATACTGCAGACATGGCCTTCAGAAGCACAGTGTTTGTTGAAAGAACAAATTTACACATGACTGGCCTGGACCACAGGAAACATTTTATTATGAAATGCAGCACAGATACAATAGGTCATAGGATCGTTAAGTCATCGTTTACAGGTAGCACTTAACACTTTAATACGATACGAATAACAAAACTTGAGGAAAAAAATGTTCCTCTGAGAAACATAGGCTGTGATTTTCTGACATAATCATTTTTCTGTTCCACTGAATTAATTCCTTTAGACCTACTGCTTCATACAAGGCAGTACCTGTACTCAGTTAGTAGAATCCGAGCAGAAGTAGTTTCAAAAAGATGTCTATGCTATACGCAAGAAATCTCATTTTTATTATTATATCAAGGTGTCTTAGAGGAGAAATGGTGAACTTCTTGTTTCATGACAAAAGTAATGCATGTGCCTGGTAAGAAAACTCAAATACTAAAGAGTATAAAACAAATCATAAAAGTCACCTGCTCCTGCCTGGGTTCTAATTCCTATTGGTATCCATTACCACTTTCTGTATATTTTCCCTGAAGCAGGTCACACTTTGACAATTTTTTTAACTACCCAATTAAAATTAAAAATTAAAAAAAAATCTTAAAGATTTTATTTTTACATAATCTCTACACCCAATGTGGGGCTTGAATCTACAACCCTGAGATCGAGTCACGTGCTCTACTGACTGAGCCAGCCAGGTGTCCCTAAAGTCATTTTTTTTTTTAAAGTAGTATCATACTATAGAAAATGCTCCTATACTCTATTTTAAAATTTCAAATCAGAATGCTCTGTTGGGTACTGGCAGATTGAGTTTTTCTAAGTTATAATACATCAGGTATATTTGGTTCTATAAAAACAATTACATTTTCCAATCTTACAAAGCCACCACTAGAACTTTAATAAAATATAGCCACAAGTAGAGTCCTGTAAATCACTTCCAGGACGGTATTTGAAGAATCGACCTTCAGCTTAAGTCTATATAAGACAACTAGAGACTTGATCACCTTGGATAAGTTCTTTCCAAGTGAGAGACAAGAAGCTGGAGATGGAGACCTACAGGCCCAGCTCTGTCTTGGCTGGTAGGGGAAGTGTTGCCTCTCACAGAAATGAACAACCTCGAAATGGAGTGGTAGAGGAGGGGTGGTGGTCACGGCAAAACTGTGAAGTAGATAAAGGGGGGAAAACGCCATTGACATTATATGGGATTTCCTTCTTAAATGCTAAATCAATGGGATTGATCTTTACTAGAAAGAAATTACATTGACTCCTCCTTAGGAAGGGGTGATTCCAAAGAAACAGTCAGTGGGGGGCACCTGGGTGGCTCAGTTGGTTAAGCGACTGCCTTCTACTCAGGTCATGATCCCGGAGACCCAGGATCGAGTCCCGCATCGGGCTCCCTGCTCGGCGGGAAGCCTGCTTTTCCCACTCTCACTCCCCCTGCTTGTGTTTCCTCTCTGGCTGTGTTTCTCTCAAATAAATAAAATCTTAAAAAAAAAAAGAAAGAAAGAAACAGTAGGAAACGAACTGACAAAAAGGGGAAGCTTCCTCCATGACAGAGAGGACTCTGTGTCACAACTGTTGGCTCTTTGAATCATTTCACACCTGCTCCAGGTAGAACTGCACTGTTTTTGTTTTTATCTTTCCCAGATCCTTAAGAAAATGCTTTCCCAAGACAAAAGGATTGCAGTACCATGACAGTTACCTCTCATGTTTGTGAAGATGACGAGGGAAGTAGAAAGCATAAAGGGCTATTAACTCAGAATACTACCAGGGACTGACAGTGTGGCTCTGAGTCCTGCCAGTCCGTGGAACTACTATTTGCCTATGGATACTCCAGCCCTTCTTACAGACTGCTTCATGTTTAGAGAATTTTTCCTTAGCTATTTCCTAAAACACACTAGTTAATACTTAAAATCCAATTAATTTTTAAATTTAAGCAAATTATCTGGTTTTAACGTTCTCCTCTTTTTTTCACATTTCCAAGCACAAAGGGGTCACGACTCACCTTTCCAGTTTTTGCTGCAGAACTTCTATTTCCTCCTTCAACTTTCGAATACACTCTCTCTTACTTCGAATAAGCTCTTTGCTCTTGTACATGTACCTAAACAAATGGTAACACCACAGACACAATTTATATTTAAAAGCATTAATGGCACACGGTGCCAGCAAACGAGGGATACAGAGAACTTGCTCTGACAAAAGGCATCTATGAAAACATATGGTTAAGATCATACTTAATGGTGAAAGACTGAAAGCTTTCCCCCAAGATTAGGAACAACACAAAGATGTCCACTAAATGTCTTTGGAGGCATGGTCAGTACAAGAAAGGAAGAAAGAAAGAGAGGGAGGCAGAGAGGGAGGGAAGAAGGGAAGGAGGGAGGAAAGACATACGAATAGCAAAGGAAAAAGTAAAACTGCTTTTGGTGCAGATGACATCACCGTCTACATAGAGTGTACCAAAGAAGGGGTGCCTGAGTGGCTCAACTGTTAAGTGTCTGCCTTCGGCTCAGATCATGATGCCATGACGGTCCCAGGGTCCGGGGATCGGGCCCCATATCAGGCTCTCTCCTCAGCAGGAAGCCTGCTTCTCCCTCTCCCACTCCCCCTGCTAGTGTCCCCCCCCCCCCAAGAAAATAAAATCTTTAAAAAAAAAGTACCAAAGAAGTTACAAAAATGCATCTGAACTAGTAAATGAGTTTAGGGAAGTCAAAAGATATAAAGTCAATTAAAAAAGAGAGGGGCAGGAAAAATCTACTGCATCTCTGTGTATTTGTGAAGAACAAATGGAAATCAGAATTTTTTAGAAAAGATTAGAACATCAAAAGCATGGATTATATCGGTATAAGTTTCCTCAGATATACACAAGACCCGTACACTAAAAATTACAAAACAATGTTGAGAGAAACGAATGATTTAAACAAATGGGAGTTATAACATGTTTATGGACTAAAGAACTCAAAATAATGTCCCCAAATCGATCTAGATATTCAACATAATGCCAATCAAAATCCCAACAGTTACTAGGTAGGTAGTTAACTGACAAGCTAATTCTAACACTTAACTAGAAATGCAAAGGATCAAAATAGCCAAAATAATTTTGGAAAAAATAATTGGAGGACTTACATGATCTGATGCCAAGATTTAAAATAAAGCCACAGTAATCAAGACAATTTGTCACTCACAGGCTTTAGATTAGACAATAGAGAAAACAGAGACTCCAGAAACAGACCCACAACTACATGCTCAGTTAATTTTTGACAAAAGTACCAAGGTAATCCAACGGGGGAAAGGATAACTGGACATCCACATGCCTCCTTTCCCTCCCCTGCAAAAAACAAAAACAAAAACAAAAGCCCTTATCTCACACTACATGTAAAAATAAACCCTAATGGGTCATAGATATGAATATATAAGAGTTAAAACTACATAATTGCTAGGGGGAAAAATGGAAGAAAATCTTTATGGCCTTGGGTTGGCAAAGACTTCTTAGTTAGAACACAAAAACACAAACTGTAAAAGAGAAACTGATACATTAAACTTCATCAAAACTACAAACTTGTTGTCTCCTAAAGACACTGGTAAGAAAATCGAAGAGACAACCCAGGTGGGGACTATGTGGTTCTGTATCCAAAATATATCAAAGAACTCTTTCTTACAACTCAGGATGAACACAACCAACCCAATTAAAAAATGGACAAAAGATTTGAAAAGACACTTCACCAAGAAAATATACAAATGACCATTAATTAAGCACATGAAAAGAAGCTCAACATTGATAACTATATGTCAAAAGAAAAACATGATATTCCTACAAACCCACTAGAATGGCTACAACTTAAAAGACTGACAATTCCAATTATGGGCAGATCTGGAGCAAATGGACCTCTCATACACTGCTAATAGGAAAGAAAAATCATACAGCCACTTTAGAAAAAGGTCTAGAAATTTCTTATACAATTAAACATATACTTTTCATACAACCTAGCAGCTTCACTCCTAGGTGTTTTACCCAGAAGCACTAAAAACCACACCAAGACTTTGGGGTGAATGTTCACAGCAGTTTTATTCATAATAGCCTAAAACCGGACATACCGGAAATGTCTGCCAACTGGCGAACAGAAAAACTACTGGAATATCACTACAGTGGAATACTACTCAATACGGACAAATCCCCAAAACACTGTCCTCAGTGTAAGAAGACTACCACAACCGAGTGTGTTCTGAATACTACTGTCACTACTGTGACATTCTAGCAATGGCAGAACTAAAGGGCCAGAAGACAAGTCAAGTGGTTGCTAGGGCCTGGGGGTGGGGAAAAGGGACTGACTGTAAGGGGCATGCGAGAACCTTCTGGGGGACGGAAATATGCTACCTCTAACTGTGCTGGTGGTTACTTAACTACAGACATTTGTCAAAACGCATCGGCTCTACACCTAAAGAATGGTAATACCGTTTTGTGTGTAAACTGTACCTCAATAAACCAGACTCTAGAAAGACTAAAATTCTACAAGTCTGTGTAGGAATTTTTTTTTTTCAGGAATACAGACAGTACTGAGATCAGAAAGAACTACGTAGTAGCTACCCCACACACTGCTCTTCTCCCTAGAAGGAGCAGGGCTCTCCCCGGAAGCCTAGCCACTCAAGCTGTAGTCCTGAGATGAAGTCCATCTCCAGCATCAACCTGAGAGCTTCTCAGAAATGCCAACTCTTGGGCCCCAACTTAGAGCCAGTGAATCCAGTGACTCCACATCTGCATATTATCAAGACCCCCAGGTGATTCCTATGCATGATACACTTAGTAAATGCCCCCTTCTCCATCTCTAATACGCCAAGAAGACACTCAATCACAGAACTCACCTGTCCATATAAATGATCTGAGGAAATTCCAGCTTATTGTGAATTTTCTCTGGCTGGCCAAGCGACTGATTGAACTCAAATCTTGAGAGTTCAAAGGTCAACACTGGAGGTAGCTTTGTAAACCAACGCTATGTCAGAAGCAGAGATACAAAAGAAAGAAGTTAATTTCAGGAAATAGTAAAAGCCAGATTTAAAACTTCCCTCATCAAACATTCCTCTTCTGGTATAGAATTTATATTCAAATCAAGTTCACCCTAGAGTTTTTTTTTTTTTTTATCCCCAATACTAAAATCATCACTTGGCATCGTGCCCTCTCAGAGAATGTGGCTAAACATTCCTCAAGACTCCAAATTTACAAGCCAGTCAACAACATTTTCCTCGACTATCATCCTCAGAAATACCCACCCTTTGATAGGTGAGCTGTACCAAGGATCCTCACCACTTGCTAAGTCATCAGTAGTCAAGAGGGTCAAAACCTGAAAATAATGGCTAGCCTAATGAAGAATCAGAAATTATGACCTGAGCAGCATATAACCAAAGAGCCAATTATCTCCATGAATCAGTTCAGAAGACTAATATATATATATTTACTTATAGTCTATTAACCATAATTTGAATTCCCTTTATTTCTAAAATAAGAAATCTGAAAGAGCCTCATGATTATGATGGCTCAAGTTTCTGAGAAAATCTCTGAAATCTGAGACTTTACAGATGTCTCATAAGGGACCCAGTCAAATCAACCTAGGATGTTACCTTGAGCTTCCAGACAAGAAAGCACTGACTTATTAAAAAAAAAAAAAGATCTCAGCTGTTCCTGATCACAGATGAGGCAGGGCTAAACCAGAAGAGGCATTTCTGTTCAATTCACCTCTATGCCAGAGGTCTATAAGAACAGCTTTAAGACGTTCCCTTTACCAAGGGTGCAAACGGCTAAGTTCCCTGTCTCTTGTTGGCATGAGGTGAATCCAGAGAGCCTGTCTGACTACCTCATGGTAAATCTAAATAAGCATAATGATTTTCTTTCCTTTTTTTTTTTTTTTTATTAAAATAGCATTCCCACCCTTGAATAAAGGTCTCCAGAGGTCTAGATGGCTGGTGAACATCCGTTCCCTTTCTTAAGTCATGCATCAGCTGTGTACAGATGGGACAGAGGGTGTGCCTCCCAGACAGGAGTGAGCATTGGCCTCCCAAAGCTAGGGAGGCAGCAGCTCTCTCCCAGTGCCCATGCTGCCCTATAGCTCATGACTTCGACACGACTTGTGTCTGGCCCCCGATTTTATTCAAAAAAGCTCAGCTTTCTCCAATGGTAATTACCGAGTTGGACTCACATACGCTCATAGTTTTGTTTCAAAATGTACAACGACAGGACAAGCCAAGCTGTGTGGTATTGACAGTTATGGTCCAAATTCACTAAATCTTAACCCAACTAGAAATCTGAGCCATTAATTACCCTTGCTTTCCCACCAACTTCCCCCTTTCCTTCCAACCCACAAAAATCAATGAATGTTAAATTTGAAAAAATTTAAAAGCAAAGGCAGAATTTACTATGAAGAACAGTAAATATTATAATAGGGAAAATATTCTAAATGGCATACCATAGGAGTTAATCACTGTACTTTTACCCTCCGAAAATATGGAGGCAGTGGGCTCTCCCTACTGGTACAGGTAGGCTTCAACAGAAAAAGAGAAACTTGATCATACTTAAAACATCAGAAGCAGCATACAACCTTTACATGATTAACTCAAATGCATACTTTCAGCAAAGAATTTATTTATCAAACGCTAAGACTGACTAACTCATATCAATTCGTGAGAGACCTTGAGACTAGTTCAACATCTGTTAAGTGTAAAGTTATTTACTATCTGTTGGGAAGACAGTTGCCAAAAAGCTCAGTCCTACTTAGCTAGTTTTGTCACTGGCAAAGCAAATAAAAATATCCAACTTACCTCTTGCCCATACTTCACTGAATGATCGGAAGGAAGCAGCTCAATGTCACCCTCCACCATGGCCCCTTCCAAACATTCGTCTAAGTTGCGATAACCATTTACCTGAAGGGGATACTGGCCGAAGGTCTCATTGTTACAAAAGGGCTTTCCTAGGCAAAGAAACAGATTGCTTTCTTAAAGACTTCACTAGTATTATCTGAAGCCTCCTTTCTGGCCCCATGGAGACCGTGTCTTCTTAATTCAGCAACTTGCTGAGAACCGTTAGAAGCGTACTTAGGACTGTAGGGCAGCTTCCAATGAACCAGTGGATCCGGGCACTGATCATGAGCGACCACTACCATCATGGAAAGAAAGACAAGCAGACCTTACATGCCTCCTCATCAAAGACTACCCCACCTCTTGTGAATTAGTCTTGCCAAGAAAAGCCTTACCTGAATCTGGTCAACTCTAGGTCCAACTACCAATTTATAAAAAAGAGGAGTAGAGAAGAATGTGAAATCACAGATACACAAGTAGCAAAATTTCAGACTGTGGGTAATCTCAGAGAACAAACCACCTGGTTTCTTAAAGAATACATTCCAAGGAAAAAAGAGATTGGAGGGATAGTGTAACATATTTTGCTAGGAGATTTAAAAGACGTATCAACTAAGTATAAATGACCCACATTTGGGTCCTAATTAAAACAAACTATGAAAAATAAACATATCACCCACCTCTCCAACATATAAAATTATAAAACAACTTGGAAATCTGGACACCAACTGGATATTTGATATTAATGTTACTTTTTTGGAATGAATAGTGGTATTGCATTGTTTTACAGAGAACATAGGAAGCGTAAGAGAAAAAAGGAGTTAGGGAATGCCTGTCAGTGAACAAAAGGCTGTTGAGTACATGTGGATTTTTAGACTGCTCTATCTGGATGTTCAAAAATTCTCCATAGTGAACAAAAAAATTAAAATTATACATCTAAGACGCAGCTTACATAAGCCTCTGCAGCAGAGAAATATTTTTGGCAGTCTAACTCAACAAAACCTTTTGAGATTAGATATTACATTGAAAACAAGCAACATAGAGAAAACTGACATTAACACTAGATTTGAGCTGTGCAAATATTATACAACTTCATCTGACAACTCTGAGGTAAACACTGTGCCCATTTTACAGATGAGGAGACTGAGGATCCAGGCCCTCTCACCGTTTGTCGGTGTAGAATCAATATTCAGGTAGAATCAATATTCAGACCTGGAAATGCCTGATTCAAAAGCCTTCTTCGACTGATACAGATACGGTCACAAGTCTAGAACTAACAGTTAGAGCAGAGAATTTACCTTCACGAACCCCTTCTGTGAGGAAAGTACCGTAGAAAAGCTGCACCATTGGATTTTCAGATTTGTTCCTGGGATTGCTGCTTTAAAAAATAAAAAGGAAACAGTTCTCTATCATTTGGATCAGATAAGCACCACACTAAGGCTAACCGTCCTTCAAAAGCAACAATGGGACATTTTCATGGACCTCCAAAGAGCCGAGCATGGTCTAAAATTAGTCACAGGTTGGTTGAGTTCAAAAACTCATTGGGCAAATATACAGGCATGATTCCTGGGTGTGAGGAGCTGAGGGAGAGTCCTATATGCCGAAAAACACACGTAGCTGTAGACTTCAATATATACAGCTATAGCCAGTGACAGATGTATACAAATTCTAGAATAGGACAGAAGCAAGAATCAACCCTCTTGTGCAGTTTTGCAAATAAACACAAATTAGCTTTCCCAGCGTCACAACAGAAATCGAATAGGCCCACCTTAAATAAAGTGTTACTATGTGAGGTGCTACGTGCAAAGCTGTCCTATGATATACATTTTTTTTTATTGTTAGGACAATTTAGAGAATTTCTCAGCATTTGTATTTGAAAAGGGATACTTGTATTCTTTGCCCCAAATTTGACTTCTGAAACTCATTTCAGTGACTGCAGTGACTAAATCTGATTTACCACGTACACATCTAGGATTGATTTGACGTTTTAATCCATTCTATAGCACAGGCGATGACTTTTAACAAAGGTCAGAGTTATGGCCTGGCCTTCGGTCAAAGGTGGCGGGCTGAGATGATTATCTCCATCTTCAGAGAGGAAAACCAAAAGCAAGGAGGATACAAAATGACAAGTATCTGAGCGGTTACCCCATGAAGTTTGGCAAAAAGCAGCAATTCTATTTGAGAAGAGTAATTTCCCCCCATCATAGTTCTCACTGGACCACTGTGAGTAGGAAGGCAGGACAAACAAATCCTCAACACTCACTTAACATTCACAGCTAGCTGGAATGCGTCCTCTAGCCAATCCAGGAGCTTGTGTGTGAATTCACTCACATCTTGCTACAAGAGAGGCACAAATTGCATAAGAGTTAGACCCAACACTACACTTACGAAAATGAAAATCTGCCCTTATCCCGCTGATGATTAAGATTGTAAGACTATGGGAAGATTTCTTTATTAAGGACAAAGAACAGGAAGAGACAAGGAACTCTGAAACCCAGCCACTGCAGAGACAGAAGGCAGCCGCTGACTAAGCTTGTGGCTAGGAGAGAATTAGAACGTGACCACTTAGAGCCACATCTATCCGTAACAAAACAGCAGAATCTTCCAGGTAGGCCTTAAAAAGGGGGGCGGGGGGAAGGCCCATAGAACAGACTCTAATCCTCTAGAACAATATGAGGGTTGAATGGAGAAAAGGAAGTTTGATGAAATGTTTCGAGAATTTAGTAGAACTGTAGGACCTTTAGAGAAACAAAGGGAAAATTTAATTGTATGAAGCAGGTGCTGTCTCTGGCACCAGCTTCATTTTTTCATAGAAGGTAAGGAAAGGAAAGTACTAATGTCTAAAAGAGAAAGACTGCTCAGAAACACTGTTCAACTTAGGTTTAGATCATATTAAAAATGGGATTTTTTATGTGGGCCATCCCAAGCAGAGGTGCAGACAAAGGCCTTTTTTTGTCAGTGACCCTTCGCTAGGATTCCTGGAGGTATTCTCAACCTCCTCTCTGCTCCAACAGCCCCTGTGTGCTACTTCTAGGCCCGCGTCGTCACGGCCAGAGACCCCTGCATAGCTGACCTGAAGCCACATCACCAGAAGAGCCATAAGGCATGACTTCAAACGTCATGGAATTGGAGGGAAAACACAAGAATAACAGGCTTTCTCCTACCTGCTGTTCCTCAGGTGATCGGAACGCTCCCTTTAAGAGATCCAGGGCAGCTGAAGGGTCTACAAATTTGCGATTTGATCCCATCATCAGAGCAAACAAATACTGAAGCTCTTGCATAAAAACGATATTTCTCTTTTCCTGTAGAGACAGCAGTATGTGTTCTTACAACCCCTCACTTGGAAAATTAGAACACACGAAAGAGAAAAGTTGTCAGTGATCCCTCCCTAATTTATATATTACCTTCAAATGAAGACTAACTATGTGGAAGCCGGGAGGGAATATCGTAGGAAGGCAAAAATGTTTACTTTCTGACACTGCTGCCTTTCTTTCTGTTAGGAAAACGTACCCCCCAAGGTGAAATTCTGGCAAGGGTTAGATCCCTGGCAGGGGGACATGTCCTTGGGTGAGAGCCGACCACAGAACCTTCTAGAAGGTTCAGGCCTCCAGCATCAGATCGCCCATTCTCCACCACTTGGCCTGAGTGGCTAAGGAGCAGTGGCACAGGGCACCACACACACTTTCTGTGATTCGGAATTTCTGAATCTCCCACCCAGACGCAGAAAAGTGGAGGTGGTCAGGATGACACGCCACTGAACTGTTTTTCTAATTTTATATCTACTTAGCTTTACATTTTTGCAAACCTGTTTCATGCCACAGAGAAGGAAAAAGCCATTTGGAAATGAAAACAAATCCTAGCACAAGTGGAAGGACAACATGGCTATCAGCTTTGGCCAGAATTTTAAAACCTTTGGGATCTTCTCCACACCAACTTACCGTGTGACTCGGACAGTTTTCCAGCACATTCTGTGGTAGACTATAGCTGAGGACGAGTCTTCGAAATTCAGGCAGTTGAAATAGAGACTGAAAGAGAGAAAGAGATCCATAGCCTTTCCTTCCAAATAACTGCAGAGGAAAAATAGTTCTTTTACTTGAAAGTATATGCTACTGGCACTGGCGATTTCTACCTCTATCCTGTCTGAGGGAATGATGGCTACAGTAAAAATTGAACTGATGGAATATTGATTCTTTTAGGGAAAACCCAGAAACAACGTCCTGACTGACGCCAGGGATGGATTAAATGTCAGACCATTCTGTACTCATTAAAATAACTTTGTAGAAAAAAAAGTTTTCGTAAAATGGGCTAGTACACACCACTGAAAGGGACTGCCTGAGAGCTACAGGATCAACATGGAGAAATCTCAGAGCTATATCTTGTGTGGAAGAAAGTTCCAGAAAAACACAGTACTAAAGTGTTTATAGTAAGTTTAATCAGACACAAAACATGGCATTTGGCCTGGGGTACAGGCAGGTGGGTTTTCTCTGTGGGGCAGGGAGGCTGTGACTGGGATGCACACGGCAGGGACTGGGTGGCCCAGGGAGCTGCACTATTTCTTCCTAAAGCTGGGCAGTGAGTCCAGGCCTGTGGGCTGCTCTCCACTCTTTGTCACAAGAACTGCATTAAAAAAAAATTTTTTTTTAACAGCAGGAATCTCTGGCTTCCTTGTAAGTCATACATGATCCCACCATGAATATCTTTTGAAGGTTAAAGTTTTTAAAAACCCCTTGTATGAATATAGTTCCCTATCCCAACACACTCCTCAGAGGAAAACCACTCAGGAAAGACCCTGATGAAAAACTCTGGAAGCCACATCCCGGGTGGACAACAGGCTGCTAGCTTTCCTCCTGCCCTCCCAACCCGACTGGGGCGCCCCCAACAGGGTGAGCGCACGAGCGGGAGGTGCCTTTCAATCGGTCCCGCCGCTCCACCAACATGCTCCTGGAGCCAGGGCGACACTGCTCCGCTCTCCACTCAACCCGCTCTCTCCTCTTTCCACCTCACCTGTCCCCACCAGCTGTGTCAGGCCCACTCTGACTATGCCCTCACATGCCCCAGAAATTCTGCTCTGCCATGAGAAAACTGGCTTTACATGAGCAACTCACTCCACTCTACCCCCTCCTTCACCCAAATCCAACTGTCCTCAAAGATGCCGCCATTCTTAAGACCCCTTGATGTGTGAGCTGACGACATTTCCCAACCGAGCATCCCTATGGCCTTCCAGCATCTGCTGCTTCTCCTGTATCACTTCATTACATCCTCCTCCTCCTCCACTCATCAAAGTTTTCCTTTCTCTTTCTTAACTAGTCACCTCCAATGGGGAAGACGTGTTTCGGACTCTGCCTCTGGGGTGCTCCTTAGAACCACCTCCTCCCTCCCATCCCTATCAAGTGCCCTCCTCGGTCTCCCCTCACAGCTCACCTGGGTCACTGCTCAGTTGTGTCACTGCTCAGGGTCTCTCTGGCTCCAGGGCCTGCCCTGCACCGACTCACCTGCCACACGGGTTCCTCTGTCTCCCTAACAGGACTGAAACAAAGATCCTGATTCACGGACACCTACCCTAGGAGAACAGCTCCTTTTCCTCTCCCGAGTCCTGTCCATACCCAACCCGACAGGACATCCTGGTAGCTCTGCTCTCTGAATAAATCCAGAACCCAACCACTTCCATGGCTTCTAGCCAGGTCCAGGCCACTGTCACCTGTCCCGCGGACAGCTGCAGCCGCTCCCTGCAGAGTTCACTCCACCTGTCCCTCATCACCCCCCTTCTGTTCTCCTCACAAGCAGCCACAGTGAGCCTTTTAAGATATGGGTCAGAGTTCACCACTCCTCTGCTCAGAACCCACAGTGACCCCTGAGCCTCACCTCCAATGACTCTCCCCTCTGTTCCCAGTGTCCCAGTCCCTCAGACCTCCAGGGAGCACACTGAGCCCACTCCCACCTTGGGGCCCTTGCTCCGGGGTTTTCCCCACCTGGAAGGCTCTCCCTGAAAGCTGCCTGGCTCACTCCTCTGCCTCACACATCTCTGGCAACAGCTCCGACCTCATCTCCCGGGCAAGGAGACCTTACCTACCCTAGTTTATACTGCGCCCTGCTCCAATCTCTGCTGCAGCAGTTCTGCTTTCCCTGCCCTGATCTTTTCTCTATCACACCCATCACAACCTAATATCTCACATAAATTTAGCTACTTAATTACATAGTTCCTTTTGCAGTTTACTATCTTGCCTCACGAAAATTTAAGTTCCATCTCTTAATCATTCTCTTATCTCCGGGCCTAGCACAGGGCTAGACATGCACTGGGTGTTCCACTAATGTTTGCTGAGGGAATACACGCACATCTACCCAGCCCAGGAAACCCTTGGCTTTGCGAGCACCCCACACAGTCCTCCATCCACCCACATCTGAGGTCATACCCAGGAAATGTCAAACTCCTGAGACACGGCCAATTCTCAGGCCACAGATTCAGAAAATCCCGCCCTTGAACCATAACCTGTCTTCTGGCGTTTTTGATCCAAGTCCCCTTCAGGACATCTGTCTTGGACTTCACCAAGGACCCAAGCAAACAGACGCTTCCTGTTCTCCCCTAACCACCAGTCCTTCCCTGTCTTCGTTCCTTCCTCTCGCCAGCTTTGATTCCATGGTCTTTAACCATCCTTCACTAAATCCTTAAACTTTCATCGACCCAGCAAACCTTCCAAATAAATAAATAAATAAATTTCCCACGTGAGTCTCAGAGTGCTAAGAAAAAGTCCTGATAAAAACAGGCCATACTGACATCATTATGCATTTAAAGTCAACACCCTCAAACAGATGTTCCCATTTGTAGAAATCCCACTACTGTTTCCCGGTGCCAACTGTCTGCGCTGACCCCCCCCTTTAATATCTGATACCATCCCTTCTCCACGGCCTCAGAAGATGGCTGACCATGTCACAGAGAGGATGACTGGAAATTACTTCAACTGTAATCTGCAGCCATCATGGTTCCCTCACTATTCTCCTGCCCCTACTATTCTCCTGCCCCTCCTGCCCTTTTCCAACTCAGGACCAATCTCGTCCTCCAGGTTCCACGTCCTGCCTTCTCAGCCTGCAGCAGGAACTTTGCTCAGTGCTCCCCCCCGGGGTGAAGGCTGAGAGGGGTGTGAATGCAGCCAGAGTTTGCAACCTCTCTCCATCCCCTCTCTGAAAGGGCTAACTGATGTCCCTGATTCCACATTCCTTCTGACAGGCTATTCTCAACACAAATGCCCTTCATCTTCTTAAAAGGGAAGTAGGATCATCTCACTTCTCTGCTCTAAACTTTCCAATACTTTCCCACCTCACAGACAACCCCTAAGTTCTGTTCATGAACCCCAGCTCCCCTACCTTACCTCCACTGCCTTTCTGACCTCCTCGCGGTCTGTTCCCCACCCTCAAGTTCTTCCCTCTTCCTATTTCTCAACACATTAAGTAAGCTCCTGAACCTGGGTCTTGCTTACTGGCCTTTCCCTGTGTGTAGTGCCCTCTCTATGCACATTCCCTCATTTCCCTCAGGCCTCTTCTCAAATGCTACCCTCCTCAGAAAGGCCTCCTTCCTGGTCCAGCTCCTGTTTATGGCACTTCGCACCACCTGATACGCATTTTACTGTCTGTCCCACTCTTTCCAAAGGAAACCGTGTGTGAGTAACGGCTTTGATGTATTCACTGCTGTTTCCCCAGTGTGAACAGTGCCAGGCACAGGGTCAGCTGAATGAAGCTGGATCCTGCGCGTGGAAAGGGAGGCCTCCATCTCCAGCTGGCAGGCTGGGTAAGCGTCAAGTACCATGAAGGAGAAGACTGGAGGGGCAGGGTCAGTGATGCGTGGGACGTACTCTAGAAAAGCAACCCTCTCTCTAGGGGAATTCACACACTAGCTTGGCTTTAGCACCATCTTTAAGCTACCGATTCCCAGAGTTGCATCTGTAGCCCAGATCTTTTTACCAAACTATAGACTTAGGTCATTAACTGCTACGTGTTTCTTCATGTGGCACCTTAAATGCAGTGTGGGTAAAACTGAATTGAGATCCCCCTCTTCACACACACCCAAACCTTCTTCTTCCAGGGTCAAATGGGTCCATCCACCTGGTTCCTCAAGCTAGAAACCCTGCAGTCCTTCTCAACCCAATCACTCCACCAAATCCTGTAGATCCGATCTCCTACCCAGCTCTAGAATGCTTGTGCTTCTCTCCTTCCAAGGTTTATGTAGCTTCTCTATAAGGTCGCCATCCTTTCCTTCCTGGTTATCTCTGACACCTTCCCAACAAATGCCCTGTCCTTACTAACTCTGGCTCTGCTCCAACATGTGACTTAGGAAATGCTGATCTGAAACACCTATTCAACATCTTTACAACCATATTCACAACCACAGGATATCTTATTTAGTACTGCCCGATCTGGAACAGCAGAGCGTCTAAAGCCAAACATAGGAAAGCAACCAAAACACAATAACATGGGAAGATAAAGCATGCCAGTCTTATATATCTGTGTCCATTTTTTTTAAAGCCATGTTTCTCACATTTCAGTTGAATAAATTACAAGGTTGTTTCTAGAAGACACAGTTGTCTCAAAAAATATCACACCTCAGAGGCACCTAAGTGGCTCAGTCAGTTAAGCATCTGACTCTGGCTCAGAGGTCATGATCTCAGAGTCCTAGGATGGAGTCCAGTGACGAGCTCCCTGCTCCACAAGCAGTCTGCTTCTCCCTCTGCCTGCCACTCCCCCTGCTTATGCTTGCTCTCTTTCAAATAAATAAAGAAAATATTTTTTAACAAATCATACCTGAATAACAGCACTAAACCAACATGTATTGCCCACATTCTTCAGCCCCACTGGCCACCCATCGACTCTCCTCCAGTCATTAGGATTGGGATGTTCTCCCCAGACTTCACAGCGTTTTCTCTTGGAGCGTTTCATTTCTGCGGAGGCTGCCTCACGCATCCTGTACGGTGCCGACACACCACGTATCCAGAAAGGGAAAAGGGAAGGAACAATGTATTATATACAGAGAATATCGGTAATCTTTCACAGTTTTAATCCAAAACACGAGACCAACTACTTAGTGGGTCACTGCTGGCTATACAGTAATTATGAAATGATAATACAAGTGACAAGTAAGATTTAGACAGAGATGCTAATCCTTCCATGAGAGATTATGACTTCTAAGGTCCATGATGGAACTGAGCTAACGCTCAAGCCTTTTTACGGCTACTGTATTCTAAGTTTTAGACTTCAACAACAGTCCCTATCTCAGACCGTGCCATTGAAAAAGGCAAGAGAGACACTCTGCTAACGATAACAGCCTTTCAATAGCCTACCACACAAAACCTGGCCCTAGGTCACCCTGAAAGACACAGCTCAGTGGTGTGAGGGAATAAACATGTCTGGAAACTGACCACCCACCACCGGAACCCGGACAATCAGCAAAGGACCACCAGTTCAAAAAGACATTCTGCTCACTACTGAGACAAGGTAGTTGAATGATGACTTTCACTTTCAAAGAGCTGACAACATGATCCTGGAAGTTTACAAAGACTCCGGGTTAATAAAGGGCATACAGACTGTCAGATGCCTGCATGAGGATGGGGTTTCTCGCCCAGCAACTGTAAACTACCAAAGCTTGCAGGTTCCTCCTCAAAGACCACACCCACTATAAGAACTTTATCACGTTCGGCTTGTCAAAAAGCAAACCAAAGGGTAAGCTAATGTGAATGTAAATTCTCCCCTAAGGGAAGTCTGGGTGGCTGAGTTGTTAAGCGTCTGCCTTCAGCTCTGGTCATGGTCCTGGAGTCCGGGGATCGAGCCCCACATCAGGCTCTCTCCTGGGCAGGAAGCTTGCTTCTCCCTCTCTCACTGCCCCGATTTGTGTTCCCTCTCTCACTGTGTCTCTCTGTCAAATAAATAAATGAAATCTTACATAAATAAATAAATAGATATAGATAATAGATAAATTTTCCCCTAAAGAAATTTCATCTGGATGCAATCAAAAGAGTTTGGCAGAAGAGTCCCTCAGTGGCATCCCCAGCTATTACTGCCTTCCACCTAGACACTAATTGGGGAACGAGGGTGACAGATGACATCAATAACCTGTTCAGATCTCTTCCATCAGCTTGAATCTGGGGGGATTCCAGGAGACTCAAAGCAATGGCAGCTTGAAGATCATCTTTGTTATCATGGGTAAGGTCTATCACTTCTGTAAGATAAATAGAAATTTCATTAGTCTACATGTAGGAAACAATGCCCTTCTGGCTATATGGTGGGGAAAAAAGGCGAAAGCATTCAGAGAACTCGATGCACTGCCAAGCTTTCCCTATGGCGGCTCACTGTGCCAGAGTTACGTGAGGGACTCACAGCTGTATAGTAACCTTAAGACAAGCCAATGGGCCATGAAAATGCAATGGATGCCGACTTATGAAATCTTATTCCACAGAGTAAAAAATACATCCCATCTCTGTAGGTCAAGTCATCTCCCTACCTGTCATCATAAAACATCAGTTAAGGGGCACCTGGGTGGATCAGTTGGTTAGGCAACTACCTTCAGCTCAGGTCATGGTCTTGGAGACCTGGGATCGAGCCCCTCATTGGGCTCCCTGCACAGTGAGAAGCCTGCTTCTCCCTCTCTCACTCCCCCTGCTTGTGTTCTCTCTCTAGCTGTGTTTCTCTCTGTCAAATAAATAAATAAATAAAATCTTTAAAAATTTCAGTTAAATATCAAACACTCAAGGCACAGATATTTTAAATCTCACACAAACTATTCTGGCGAATAGAGGAAATACTCCCAACTCATTTTATGAAACCAACATAACACCTAGGTATACCCCAAACCATCCAAGAATAGTAAGAAAGGAAAAGCAACAAACTCATACACAATAGCAGATGTAAAAAAAAAAAAAAAAGGAAAGAAAAGAAAAGAAACAGGTATTAGCAGATAAAATCCAAAAGTGTGCCCCCAAAAAGCAAATATTAGGACCAAGCAGAGTTAACTGCAGAATGAAATACTGAGTTAACAGGAGAAAATAGACCAGCAGAATATACTTAAAGGAATCATTATCTCAGTAGATACAGAAAAAGTATTTAATAACAACATTTGACCTCTATTCAGGAATAAAAACCCCAAGTCAACTGAGAAGTAAAGAGAATACTCATAGGCTGAGAAAAAGGAACCAGGAAAAGCCCACAGCAAACTTTATACTTAATCATGAAATGTAAAACATATTTATTTTAAAATCAAGACTAAGACAAAAATGTCTACCATCAGGACTTTCACTCATCATGGTTCTGTACATTTTGGCCAATTAATTCAAGAAGAAAATAAAAGAAACAAGGGGCCCCTGAGTGGCTCAGTCAGTTAAGCCTCTGACTCTTGATTTCAGTTCAGGTCATGAGCTCGCAGTCACGGGGTCGAGTCCCATATCAGGCTCCACGCTCAGCAGGAGAGTCCGCCTGAGATTCTCTCTCCTCCTCTCTCTCTGCCCCTCCCCTCACTCTCTCTCAAATAAATAAGCAAAATTTAAAAAAGAAAAGAAAGAATATGAACATTGGAAAATAAGAAACACAGTTGTCACGATTCACAGATAATAATCACCTATGAAGGAAACCCAAAATAATCTATAGAAAATAGTTATAATTAATAAGAGATGATTAGATAAGAGATCAAGGAACTAAAGTTAAGTGAATTTCTACAGATGAGCCATGAAGGAGATTTAATTTAAAATGGAAAAAAACCACAAAGAACACAAAACTATAGTAATCAAGAGTGTATGCTACTGGCATTAAAACAGGCATACAGATCAATGGAAAAGAAAGAATTGAAAGAGCAGAAATAAACCCTCCCATTTATGGTCCACTGGTATATATGTTTTTTTTTTAATGTAGACTACCCGCCTAGCATGGAGCCTAATGTGGAGCTTGCACTCATGACCCTAAGATCGAGACCTGAGCTGAGATCAAGAGGACGCTCAACTGACTAAGCCACACTGGCACCCCAATGGTCAATTTATTTTTTGAAACAGGTACCAAGACAATTCAACAGGGAAACAAATATCTTCTCAACAAGTGGTACTGGGAAAACTGGATATCCACATGCAAAACAGTGATTTTTAATTCCTACCTCACACCCTTCACAAAAATGAACCCAAAGTGGATCAGATCCTCAAGATCAACTCTTAGAAGAAAACATAGGCATACATTTTCATGACCTTGGATTAGGCAATGGTGTCTTAGAAATGACGACAGCACACAAAGCATTAGCAACCAAAGAAAAAACAGATACATCTGACAGCATCAAAATGAAACTTTAGGTTTCAAAGGACACCATCAAGAAAGTGAAAAGACAGCTCACAGAATGGGAGAACATTTTCACAAATCATGTATCTGCTAGGACATCTAGATATGGAATGTATTTTTAAAAAACTCCTACAACAGAATAAAAATTATTAAAAACAATATTAAAAATGGGCAAAGCATCTATAGACCTTTCTCCAAAGAAGATATACATATGGCCAATAAATACATGTAAAGATGCTCAACATCATTAGAATTAAGAGCAAATCAAAACCATACTGAGGTATCGCCTCAAACTCATCAGGATAACTATTTTAAAAAATCCACAAAGAATAACAAGTGTTGGTGAAGATGTGGTGAGACTTCTGGAATGTTCACGCACCGCTGGCGAGACTGTGAAATGGTGCAGCAAGTGCTATGGGAGATAGTATAGAGGTTCATCAAAGAAATATAATTAGAGCTACCACCTGAGTCACAGATCTCGCTTCTAGGTATGCATTCAAAAGAAATGAAAGCGGGGTCTGGAAGACATCTTTGCACTCCATGTCCACAGAAGCACTATTCCCGAAGGCCAGGCAGTGAAAGCAGCCCATACCCGTTGACAAATAAATGGGTCAACAGCATGTACTATCTTAATACAACAGAGCAGGACTCAGCCTTAAATGGGAAGGAAATTCTGACACGGGCTACAGTATGAACCTCGAGGACATTATGCTGCGTGAAGTACACTAGTCGCAAAAGCACAAATACTATGGAATTCCACTCAGAGTAGTTGAATTCATAGAGTAGCAGGATGGTGGCTGCCAGGAGAGGAGGGAAGGGGGAATGGAGAATTATTGTTGAATGGATACAGACTTCAGTTTTGCACGATGAAAAAGTTCTGGAGATCTGTTTCACGACAATACAAACATATTTAACACTACTAAATTGTGCATTTAAAAATGGTTCAGATGGTAAATTTTATGTTACGTGTTTTTAACAACTAAAAGAAAAGGATCCCAACTAATAAATTAGGAAATCGCCAATAAAATTAAAGTATCACAGCAACAATCTCCAGTGGCTTCAGAAAACACCAGGTGCGGGATTTTATAATAAATGGATCAAGCTGATAATATTCTGAACACATAAACAATTTTAATGACACAAAAAAAGGGCAATGGGACGTTACCTGCTTCTTCGATGTGGCAAAACAGAAGATACACTACATACACAACATACCTGGGACATAGTCATGTCAACTAATCATCTAAGTCTCTAGGAAAGACAGGGGCCCGAAAAATCCATTGAAATGCATCACAGGATTGAAATCAGCAAATTTCAGAACACGTGGAATCTGAAAACAAAGGGCTTGATTTCTTTGGACCATAAAACACAAGAAAAAAAGAGGGGGAAATTATAGATAAAGAGTGTCTTAAAAGATATTCAGACATATTTATTGTTTTAATGTCATCTAGATCATTATTTTCACAACCAACCACAAACATAGTGTCAGTGAGATGTTCAAATAGATTTCTACACTGGTCTTTGAATGAGATTAAGGAATTATTAGTTTTTAAAATGTGATAATGTTGCCACTGTGAAAATCATCCTCCTTTAGAAATATTAAAACAAGAAAGTTAAATACAGGATTTTTACCTGACCCAGTAATTCCATGTATGGGTACATATCATAAAGAATTAAGAAAAGATATTCAGTGAAACAGAATGAGAAACATGAAAATCCAATATAACACTGAGCTGATACTGTGGATCAGTGGATAAGTAGTCTATTTATTTATTTATATTTATTTATTCATTCATTTATTTATTTATTTAATATTTTATTTATTGATTTGACAGACAGAAACATAGCTAGAGAGGGAACACAAGCAGGGGGAATGAGAGAGGGAGAAGCAGGCTACCCGCGGAGCAGGAAGCCCGATGTGGGGCTCGATCCTGGGAGTCGGGATCATTACCTGAGCCAAAGGCAGCCGCTTAAGGACTGAACCACCCAGGAGCCCCAGTAAAGTCTTTTTAATAAAAGTATCCTTTAATACTGGGAAAACTGCATAGCTATACGGGGCCACAGGGTGGCGAGGAATCAGACTATATCCTGTAGAGCCTGTCTGGCATTCTCTATCTCCTTCTCCCTCTACCCGACCCCCAGCTCACGTATGTGTGCACAATCTCTCAAATAAATACATCTTTAAAAAATATTTTCTTAAGAAAAGAAAAAAATGTTGACTGAAAAGAGTCATTATTTGTACTGAAAGATATATAAGATGGTATTCATAATAGCATTATCCAGAATAGCTCAAAACTGCAAAAAGCCCAAATATCCATTAACTCCTTCTGCCCTAGCTGATGGCTCCCTCCTCCAGGAAGCCTCCTTGGCTTCCAGAGTTCCATTCTCCCAGCTCTCCTGGTCTTCCTCCAACCTCCCTAGACACTGTCCACCTGCCCTGGCCTCTGAACACTGAGAGTGTCCACCGCTTAGTCTTTATTTAGCCCATTCTCCTACATGCACCCCAACCCTTTGGAAAGCTCACCTGGTCCCCTAACTTCATGTCCCTTTCTCAGGTGTATGATTCCAAATTTCCTCTCTCTGCAGCCAGATCCCTCCTGAGCTGCATGCTTGGATCCTCCCTGACTTCACGACACTCCACCTGACTTCTACCAGGTGCCCCAAACCCTGCACTCTCATCATCTGCCACGCAGATTTGCTCTAGCAGCAGTCATTCCCCGGGCGCTTAGTGCAATGCCAGCATTTCTGCTGCTCGGGGAAAAAAACCAGGAACTACCTTTAAGTCCCTCTCTTCCACACCCCTTATCTCTGCTGTAAGCAAATCCCACTCGGCAGGTGCTCCTCACCCTCCCCTCCCACCACTACCTGCTGGCCCATGTCACCAGAATCTGCAAAGCCTCCTTATTGTCTGGGGCTCCCTGTTCTGACCCAGGCTCACTACCTCCCCCTGCAATTCTGTTCTCAGCAGAATGATCTTTAGGAAATGGGAACCAGTGAACATAATTGCTCTGCTCCAAGCTCGCCACAGGCTAGTCTCTAGCTAGAGGAAAAGCCAAGCATGCAATAAGTCTGTAGGACCTGACTCCTTGTCCCTTTGTGGCCTTATTTCTCACCCACTAAAGCCTCAGCTCTGGCCTCCTTGCTGTCCTTGAGCAGTACATCCCTGTCTTAAGGCCTCACTGAATCCCTCATCTCCTTTTCACCTTCTCAGAAGGTCCCGCCCAGTAAAAATCCAATCCCTGGGATTCCTTTGTTTCATTTTTTTCATTACATCCTTTAGTTTTCTCTGTGGTACTTATCATCCTAATATGCTATATAATTTACCCATCAACTAGTTGATCTCCCCCATGAGAAAGTAAGCTACTTGACAGCAAGGGTCCTCACTCTTCTGTTTATTTCCAGAGCTTAAAAGAGTGGTTGGCACATAGTAGATGCTCATTTAAATAAATGCAGAATGAATGAATGAATCTGTGTAATTGCTTAGAATTAGGCTTGATGCATTGTGATGGTTCAATCAATCAGGTATTATTAGCACTATTCCAATAGGGTTGATGTGATTGATAGGAAACTCACGTATCTTCTGCTAGCTCACAGCAGGACTGAGACACCATATACCTACTTGCTAATGCTTCTTTGCTGGCAGCACTCCCCTCCACTTCAGATGGCTCTGCAGCAACAGTGTCTTGACTAGGCTCTTTAACTCTTTCCTCAGTGAGAAGG
Source organism: Spilogale gracilis (assembly GCA_004023965.1). NCBI lineage: Eukaryota > Metazoa > Chordata > Mammalia > Carnivora > Mephitidae > Spilogale > Spilogale gracilis. The sequence continues at coordinate 210,704 of PITA01000367.1, read as the reverse complement.
CTGACTGCCTGCGTGATGTCACCATTACTGGCCTAAAGAAAGGGGAAAAAACAGAGACTTCAAAAGTAAAGCATCCCAGCATTTAAAGTAAATAGTGACTTAGTGTTTCAGTTTAACTCCTTACTACCCCTGTGACATTTGGGGAAGTCGGCATAATTCTAGGGTAGAAAGTAGGAGACAGCCAGAATGGGGGAGAAGAGTGAGTGTACCAGGCTCAAAGCATCTATCAAACTCCTGGGTACAGGTGGGGAGCCTCCATGTTCTGATTTCCCACCACACACAAACAAGAAGGAAATCCTGCTGCAGACTTGTTCTCGCTCTCTGGAGGCTACTACTCCCCATTTCACAGACTGGCTAAGGCAAGGTGTGTCCAAAGGGGGCTGACACGGAAAACAGATTCTAAATGAAGTTGGTCTCTACGATAAATATGCCAACCGGTTACCATATTCTACAGTGGTGACCATATTTCTATTTGTTTTTAACTTTTTATTAGGAAAACTTTCTAACATATACAACAGTGGAGGCAGATGGAATGTACAGCTGAACCCCAGGCACTCATCATTCACCTTCAACAATCATCAAGTGATGCTTGATTTTACCTAACCTCTCCCAGACACTTTGAAGCAAATCCTAAACATCTTATCGGTACATCAGAATGTATCTTTTCAAAAATATAACCCACAATGTTATTACCACACCTTAATGGTAATGGTAACAAGTGTTTTAATATCAAATCATCAGCTCAAACTTGCCTAACTCAAAGATTTTTTTAGTGTGTGTCTGTGTTTGAGTCAGGAGCCACATAAAGGCTACACAATGCAATTGACCGATGCATCTTCTCAATCTCTTCTGCCCTGAAGATCCTCCCCAGTTGAGCCCTCCCCCACCCCCCGTCCCCAACATCCTCACCTTATTGGGTCATTAATGATACTGGGTCATCTGACCTGTAGAGCTCCTGTCCCTTTATGCACTTTTGCTTGGCATAAAAATAACTTGACCTGATATAACTATGATATGGACAACTGTTTTAAAGCCTGGTGACTAGCAGCGGCCTTGAAACTAACCTTTAGAGCTTCGTGAAGAAAGGATGGGTCCTGAATGCCTGTGATTTCTCTTAGTTGGTTTAACAGCATTTGGCAGCTCTACATTTGAGAAATAATAATAATAATAATAATAATAATAATAAAAACAAAGACAGGTCAGTCACAAAGTAAAGCTGGATGCATTTAAAGAATTTAAGTATAAGCAACCTGGATAATCAGGTTTGAGACTTGTGTATTTTACTTTAAGGAATCGAAAAGCTCTAAGCAAGAAGGAACTGGCTGTCAGACACATTCTAAAATGCCAAAGCTTGGGGCACTGGGTCCTGATCTCAGGGTCGTGGGATCGAGCCCCATGTTGGGCCCCACGTTCAGCAGAGTCTGCTTGGGATTCTCTCTCCTCTTCCCCCAGCCCCCCAACTACAGTTGCATGCTCTTTCAAATAAACAAATAAGTAAACTCTTTAAAAATCAATTAAAGAAATACAATAAAATAAAAATGTCAAATCCATTACTCTTTTAAAAGCTTAATCATTAAAAAATGCTTTTGGCACTTGTGGAAAAATTATGAGTAAACAACAAAACTATTAAGTATATAAAACGTTTAAATGTAATATCTAGCTCTCGCAGTAGCTAGAAGTGCCTGAGGTTTTTCTTTCTGTGAGTAATATATAACTAGGTCACATAAAGAGTCCAGGGAATTTGCATGGATGTGAAGATGTGCTATTTTCAGCCTCACACGCACATGCCATTTTTGTGTGTCATTTTTCACTGACAATAAATTTCCAATCGCATAATTAACAAATGATACCACAACATCATATTTAAAACTATGGGTTTGATGGCTTAAAAAGAAGTACAGGCAAAACTAAGACTTTTCTGAATTATACACAAAATCCCAGGCGGAATAAACTATGGAATACCTTATTAACCTGAATCATGGGAAACCTAGCTTGTTAACTTTCAGCTACAACAAGATCAGCTTCTAATCCCTTTGCAGCTTTCAAGTCTTCACTGGAATATTTTACCCTGTTTTGCCCAAAGACAAAAGTTAACACGTAACACCTAATTTTTACAAGCAAGCTCATATAAAGAACTGGTTGGCCCAATTCTTTTTTTTTTTTTTTTTTAAAGATTTTATTTATTTGACAGAGAGAAACACAGCCAGAGAGGGAACACAAGCAGAGGGACTGAAAGAGGGAGAAGCAGGCTTCCCGCCGAGCAGGGAGCCCGATGTGGGACTCGATCCCGGGTCTCCGGGATCATGACCTGAGCCGAAAGCAGTCGCTTAACCAACTGAGCCACCCAGGCGCCCCGGCCCAATTCTTTTCAATGACTATTGAAAACAAAACAGTTCAGAGATGCATAGGTGGCTCAGCCAGTTAAGTGTCTGTCTTCAGCTCAGGTCATGATCTTGGAGTTTTGGGATGGACCCCACATCAGGCTCCCTGCTCAGCTGGGACCCTGCTTCTCCCTCTCCCTCTGCTCTTCCCCTCACTTGTGCTTTCTCTCTAATAAATAAAAAAAAATCCTTTTTTTAAAAAAGGATTTTCATTTATTTATTTTACAGAGAGAGACATAGTGAGAGAGGGAACACAAGCAAGGGGAGTGGGAGAAGGAGAAGCAGGCTTCCCGCCAAGCAGGGAACCCAATGCTGGATGAGCCGAAGGCAGACGCTCAATGACTGAGCCATCCAGGCGCCCCTAAATAAAATCTTAAAAAAAAAAAAAAAAGAAGAGAAGAGAAAGAGAAATAGTTCAAATTTAATTCAGCGAGAGGGAATCATTCCTAAGGTTATTCTAGAATTAAGTCCGAAGTCAATACTTGATGATTCCCATCAACTATCTTTCAGTTAGTAATGTCTCTAAAAGGCAGTCTATGTTCACTGTCAGCTGTAACAGAAATAGTACCCTATGTTTTTCAACAGCTGAGGACCCAATGCAACACTTAAATATCACACAACTAGAAATAACTAACTGAAACAGCCCTGCACAGTGCTCAGAAAAGCATCAACAGCCCTTCTGCTCTAGTCATGGGCCACGGTCATAGGCTAGAAATGGAACCCGCCCGTGCTGAGACCAGCAGTCTTAGAGGCTATGAGTCTTGTCAAAGGCAGTCATTGCCTGTATACTGGGAGGGTGCTATTAGAAGAAAAGGCACCCAGGTTGAGCCTTGGGCAAATGCTGAAAACAAAAGCATGGGATTTTTAGAATAATATACTAAGAAGTTTTTTGGGGGGGGCACATGGGTGGCTCAATTTCACTCTTGATTTCAGCTCAGGTCATGATCTCAGGGTCACGAGATGGAGCTTCAAGTCATGCTTCATGCTCAGCCCGGAGTCCACCTGAGACTCTCCCTCTCCTTCTGCCCTCCCCCACACATGCTCTCTCTAAAAAGAATAAGTAAAACTTTAAAAAATATATAATAAAAATAAAAAGGTTTTCTTCCCCAAACGAATTCTAATTCCATTTTATTTTACTGGGTGAATATATATATATCTCAATCATACACAATTTTCTTTAAAAAATCAAAATCAGTATGTCCCAAAGAAGGTGGGATAATACAGACCTTCCTCAACTTATGGTAGGATCATGTGCCAGTAAATCCACTGTAAGTTGAAAATGTCATTAAGTGGAAAATGCACTCAATACACCGAACCTCCCAAACATCATAGCTCACCTAGCTGACCTTTGATGTGCTCAGAACACTTGGTTAGCCTACAGTGGGAGAAAGGCATCTAACACAAACCCTATTTTATAATAAAGTGTTGAGTAGCTCAGGGGATATATTGACTACTGTTTTGAAAGTGAAAACCAGAGTGGCTATAAGGGTGCAGAAGGGTTGTAACTGTATGGGTTACTGACCCCCAAGAGCACATGGCCGAGTGGCCCTGCCCAGCGTCACCAGAGGATCATGTCGCATAATGCCAGCCTGGAGACAGATCAAAATTTTAAATGTAGAGTATGGTTTCTACTGAATGCCTATCACTTCCACACCATTGTGAAGTCAAACTATCATAAATCATGGACTGTCTATCATTGGGAGGAGAAAGTGAGCAGTGTTATTAGCCCTGAACTGGAACCAACAAGATAGCAATGGGATTGACACTCCTTCACTTCAAGCTACTCTGTGTACCAACTGATGCTTAGGATTCACAGAAAATAATGCCAGTTAAAATGGCAGCCAGCATACACTGCTTACTTTCAGCCAGGTGTTGTTATAAACATTTGTATGAACTAATTTCACCTCTGTAACAAAGCTGGGCTAGGTGCTAGGCCCGTGTGACACACAGAAGGCATGGGGAGGCCATAGCACAAACATAAGGTTATTGTTAGTGAAGGGCTGCCTCCCTCCAGAGTCTACACTCTATGCCGGGCTGTATCTGAGAAGACAAGGAACACAGGCAAGAATACCTATTTCATGCAAAACCAGGCAATTACTTTCTTCCTGATCTTGGTCTCTGCATCTTCCCAAGATCCCTGTGATCACAATCACGACTGTGATTATGTCACAGTACGGTCAGTTCCAAAGCAGTAACCATCAGGAAAGGACCGTACCTGAGGTAAATGCTATTTCTGACTGAATCTAAGGTGCCATTAGTTATAAGGAACACACTTATTTTATGGGCCACTAAGGAGAAGGAGCTGACCACTTAAACTAGGACAAGAAATCTTCGTGACAGTCCTAGGAGACACAAGAACTGGCCACACCAGCTTCCCGCAGCTCTACAATTTCTTACTTATGTTGAGGGCTGCATCAGCTCTCCCTGTTTCCAGGTGCACTGCCTGGCATGTGACAGGCAGTTCTCTTGCATGTTTCTCAGTAACAAAACCTAATATACCTAGGCTGTCTTCCTTGCTTAGGTCACGAAACACTCAACTGTAGCTCTGTAAGAAAATTTGAAGCTGCGCTCACTCCTCCAGCGACAAATGTTTTGCCTCACACAAAATCAAATTTATATCCTGCTGTTCTGTGTCTGTGCCTTTCTTCATCCACTTGTTTTTTTCCCACTTAAATGTTGAATCACACTATGATCTTTCAAAGTGGAAAGGAAACTAAGCACGTGGTACCAACAGCATGCACTCCTCAACTGTCACAACCGCAGGAACGGCTGTGACCAAGTCCATACGCGTGCACACGATGATTAAGGACATCACCTGTGCTACTCGGAGGCAGTCAATGTAAGGAGCATCTCAGTTTCAGGGATCTCAGAATGCCAAGTAAGTAAGAATCAATGAACTACGGTATTCAAGTATTAAACAATTCCCCAATCATTATATGTGTCAGTGGATTAAAGCTCCACTCCCCTTTCTCCACTTTGCCATAGATAAGCAGCGAAACATTAATACGCCTAGAATACAACCAGAATAAACTCCAAGTTTCCCTTTTGTAAAAGCTACTGGCTGCAAATGACAAATATGCAAAATCATTTCATTCAACTCCAAGAATAATATTCTATATGTTAATTCAAATCCAAATTCCGGATCTTGGTATTCAAAGACCATGATCTGATTCTACAGCCAATCTGCTCAACATTTTCTCCTACTGGTTCCCTACCTCACAAATACATCCCCTCTCATGCCTTCAAGTGTTACTTTCATTACCTCCAGAAATGCCTCCTACCTTCCGGCAACCTGCAGTCAAGGGCTATATTCATCTTATTTCCTCCTTAAAGTTGCCCCCAAGAACTCTGGTCCACGCTACTCTCTCCCTCTCTAAGCTCCCATATTAAGGGAACAAATAAGGTTGTGAATGAAAGGGACTTCTCTATCTTTACCTGGTATTTCTCATCATGTGGTTCTCTAATTGTTTCAAGTATGAAATTCTTGTCTACATAAAGGCAAGATTTATACAACATACTACCTAATTTGAAGGACAGTGCTGGCAACAGTTGGGATGAACACAGAAACACCTTCTTTGTTATAGGAACCTCAGCTGCCCCCACATCCTTATAACCCTGTAACAACCCTAAAAAGTAGGAATCATGGTATTCATTACACAGATCAGAAAACCAGAGCTTACAAAAACCATTTTGTCATCAAATGTCCTGAATTAAAAGAAATCAGGGACACCTAGGGGCTCAGCTGGTTAAGTGTCGACTCTTGACTTTGGCTCAGGTCATGATCCCGGGCAGTGAGATGGAGCCCTGCATTGGGCTCGGCACTCAGCTTGGCGTCTGCCTGGGGTTCTCACTCCCTCTGCCCCTCCTCCTGCTAGCACACTTGTGCACTCTCATGCACTTTCTCTCCCCCCACAAATAAGTAAATAAAATCTTTTTTGAAAAAGACAAAGATAACTATTATGAGCCTGAATAAATTTCACAAGGATTAAGCCATACTGACACACATGAGTAACTGCTGTGGTAAGACTCTCATGAATGTTAGGCCAAACTTATGTTCTCTGTGCTGCCCTCAACCCAAATCCTAAAAAGTGCTCTATGTTAAGTGTTGATTTTACTGTAACAGACACAGGAAGCTTCTTAGAGTCCTTCTGTATTATTAACTCAGTTTTTCCGGGTACTTCACAAGAAGCTGATTTAAATATTAACTTCACCATAACTACAGGCTCTCTATACACAGTACACACCCAACAGGAGACAAGACAAAGCCTGCGCACCACGCATAATGAAGTTAAACAACTGGCAAGAGCCAACAGGTTTGCATTTCCTTGGCTAAATTCACATTGTTTTCATAAAACAAAAAGCACTCTCTTTTCTTGCCCAGAGGCAATGAAGAAAGACAGGCACACACAAATCTCTAGAAAGAAGAAACCCAGGCTTTCTGACCTCAGCTACTCAGTGATCCAGACCACTTCTCCTAAAGCAAAGACAATCATTCATCTCACAATAAGCAGTGAACAGGACGAGTCACCTAACAAAAACAATAAGGTAATCGAGTTTTTATAATAAACATGAACTGGTCAAATCTTACTGCAATTAAAATCGAACTCTCTTTAATCAGATGAGGCAAATTTGTGAGGTTACTAATTAAGAGTTTTATCTTTAAAACACCCAGTTTAGCATCATGGTGAGGAGCTTTCTAGACGATCCCATTCCCTCAAACAGGGATGCTGTAACATTCTGACACACACATTTCCTGATCTCAACTGTCTATTCTTCCCAAGACATTTTTTTATTTGAAACAGTGAAGAGCTGATAAAAGTTCTTTTACTCCAAAGAAGTGCCAAAGTTCTTGGTAAGTGTGCCCAGTAGAATTCCCTCCAAAATTAAAGATCAGCTTTTCCGATTTTAAAACGAAACTTTACCTAAGGAAAGCAAAAGAAGAGCTTTAGGAATCAAAGAAAATATACAGCAGTAACTGCAGAAATCCAATCAGGACATCAGGATCTGAAATGTACTCAGAGACTGCCACAACCTTTCCCACCTTCCACAAAACAAGGACGTGGCCATGGAAGTCCCTCATGCTTTCTTGGTTTTCCTTCCAGGAACAAATTCATGTTTACTCCAAAAACTCTTATTTACTCACAACATACCATAAGGATAGGACTCCCTAAAAATGACAACAGATAGTAGTTTTTGGCGGGTAAAACTAAACAGCCTAAAATAGGGTTACTTGACAACTTATTGTAATGATGAGAAAAGTAGATACATGGTGAAAAGGATTGTTTCAGTTCATCAATTGACCGAAAGTTTGTTTTTCGTTTTTTCTTTTTTAAGACTTTATTTATTTATTTGACAGAGAGAGACACAGCAAGAGAGGGAACACAAACAGGGGGAATTGGAGGGGGAGAAGCAGGCTTCCTGCTGAGCCAGGAGCTTGATGCGGGGCTGGATCCCTGGGATCAATTACCTGAGCCGTGGGCAGACACTTAATGTCTGAGCCACGCACACTTCCCAGGCCCAAAATTTTTGGAAAGAATTAAAAGCTTTTAAGATGTAACCTCTCTTGGGTGCATGGGTGGCTCAGTGGGTTAAAGACTTTGCCTTCGGCTCGGGTCATGATCTCAGGGTCCTGGGATCCAGGCCCGCATGGGGCTCTCTGCTCAGCGGGGAGCCTGCTTCCTCCTCTCTCTCTGCCTGCCTCTCTGCCTATTTGTGATCTCTCTGTCAAATAAATAGATGGAATCTTAAAAAAAAAAAAAAGATATAACCAGTCTTATATGGTATGGAAGGGGTTGAAACTGGAATTAAAAGCCAGGGGAAAAAAAGGAATTAATCATTATTTCTCATTTCTTTTTTTCAAATGTACAAAGCCATTCTAATAGCACAAAAGGATACAGAGCAAAAAGGAATTTTTCTCTTCTGTCCAACCCAATCACACTTCCCAGGAGTAACCACTATTAATAGTTGCCAATAGGGGCGCCTGGGTGGCTCAGTTGGTGAAGCGACTGCCTTCGGCTCAGGTCATGATCCTGGATACCCGGGATCGAGTCCCACATCAGGCTCCCTGCTCAGTGGGAAGCCTGCTTCTCCCTCTCTCACTCCCCCTGCTTATGTTCCCTCTCTGGCTGTGTTTCTCTCTGTCAAATAAATTAAGAAAATAAAATCTTTAAAAAAAAATAGTTGCCAATATATCTTTCCAGAAATGGCCTATGTACATGAATATATCTTTTCATACTGAACACCATGTCCTGCAATTTGTTTTTTTCATACTGTCGAATACATTAAGACAATACTTTCTCATTTCTTTGAATATATTCCCCAGCCAAATGCAAGAAAGGAGGCCAGGAAGCTTTTACAATAGGACATATGGAATGCATCTTCACGAATTAGAGAAAATGCCATTTTTAGCAATATGTTGTGGAGGATGAGAAACCAGGAAAATAAGGGCAAAGATATAGGAAATCAAATTTACACACTGACAGTGTTACAGACCTAACAGTAAAATTAAAAGTTATTAAGTGGGACCCAGTGTGCAGTTTCTATCTGTGATAAATAAGCGGGATGTGAGAGGTGGTGAGAGACTAGATTAGGAAAAGTTCTAAATGTCAGCATGAGTTTGGACTTGAGCTGATAAACAATGGAAAATCATCACCGATCCCTCAGCAGGGCATAAATATGAGGCAAAATAATGGTGCTTTAAGGGGATTACTCCAGCACATGTGAACAACTAGTTCAAAGGGAGTTAAGACTAGGGAAAGAAAGCTTAACCATGAGTTAGAAGAGTACTGAACACACAGAAGTGATGAGACAGGGAGGGTGCAGAGAGGAGAACTGAAAATGTAGGACACAGTGAACATCTCAGAGAATGGAAAAATGAAGCTTAGTCAAATATTTGAAACTGAATGCCTGGGAGAATGCTGCTGGCAAGGCCATAAAAGGACACTATCAAGAAAACCACCCCATGTAATCCACCACACTACCAGAATGAAGGGTAAAAACACCTGACCACCTTGACTGATTAGGAAAAGTATGTGACAAAATTCAACATCATTTCATGATGAAAACAGAAAATTAGGAACAGAAGAGAATTTCAATATGATAAAGCGCATTTAAAAAAAAAAAAAAAGAAAGAAAGAAAACTCATGGTGAGTGTCATCCTCAACAGTGAAAGACCAAAGGCCGTCCCCCTAAAATCAGGAACAAAGCCAAGGATGCCCACCATGAGCAATGCTGTTCAATGGAATATTGGAAGTCCCAGCCAGAGCAATTAGGCAAGTAAAATAAAAGCCATCTGAATTGGAAAGAAAAAAGTACAACTATCTCTATTCACAGATGACAGGATATATAAAACCCCAAAGGATCTACAAGAGTTACTAGAGCTGATAAACACATTCAGCAAAGTTGATACAAGGTCAACAGCTGAAAATCCGCTGTTTCTATGCAGCAGCAATGTATGATCTGAAAAGGACATTAAAAAACAATTCCATTTATAACAATATCCGAAAAAATTAAGAACCTAGGAATAAATTTAACCAAGACTTAAACTCTGAAAAGTGTGAAACACTGAGAAAAAAACTAAAGGAAACTTAAATAAATGGAAAGATAGTAGGCTGATGGATTGGAAGACTGGATTAGTCAAGGTTCTCCAGAGAAAAGAACAATGGGTGTGTGTATGTATAAATGAACCCTATTCCTAGTTACTATACTAGGAATACTATAAATGAATACTATTCCTAGTATTTCTAGTTTCCTGTCCGGGTGGTGAGAGTAATTTGTTATAAGAAGTAATTTGCTATAAGAAATTGGCTCTTGCATTATGGAGGGTGTAAGCCCTCAGCTCTTCAGTTGGCAAGCTGCAAACCCAGGAGAACTAGACATGTAGCTCCAGGGGAGGAGAAGATCAATGGCCCAGCTGAACAGTCAGGTAGGTGACATTCCCTTTTACTCAGCCTTTTTGTTCTATTCAGCGTTTCAATTGAGTGGGTGAGGCCCACAGACATTAGGGAGGGCAATCTGCTTTACTCTGTCTACAATTCAAATCTTATTCAGAAGCACCCTTACAGAAGCACATACCTAGAATAACATTTGACCAGCTACCTGGGCACCTCGGGGCCCAATCTGATTGATGCACAAAATTAAGCATCACAAAAGACTATTGTTATGCCCTAAAGTGACCTACAAATTCAATGCAATCTCTGTCTAAATTTCAACAACCATTTTTGCAGAAATGGAAAAGCTGATCCTCAAATTCATAAGGAATTTCAAAAAGCCCTGACTAGCCAAACACTACTGAAAAAGAACAAAGTTGGAGGACTCACACTTCTGGATTCCAAAAGCTAGTAATGCTACAGTAATCCTGCCAGTGGAATACTGCACAAGGACAGACATAGAGACCAAGGACAGAATTAGAATTGAGAATTTAGAAAAACCTATAATGTATAGTCAATCTCTGACAACGGTGCCAAGATCATCTGATGGGGGGGAAAATCAAGTCTCTACAAAAAATGATGTGAGAGGGGCCCCTGGGTGGCTCAGTTGGTTAAGCGACTGCCTTCGCCTCAGGTCATGATCCCGGAGGCCCGGGATCAAGTCCCACATTGGGCTTCCTGCTCAGCAGGAAGTCTGCTTCTCCTTCTCTCACTCCCCCTGCTTGTGTTCCCTCTCTAGCTGTGTTTCTCACTGTCAAATAAATAAAATCTTAAAAAAAAAAATGATGTGAGAGAAGTAGACATTCACATGTAAAGAATCAACTTGGAACTCTACATCTACAATACACAGAAACTAAACCAGAATGGATCAATAACCTAAATATGTGAACTAAAATGACAAAACTTTTTTTTTAAGATTTTATTTATTTATTTGAGAGAGTGAAAGGGAGAAAGACATGGGCCAGGGGAGGGGCGCAAAGAGGGAGAGGCAGACTCCTGCTGAGCTGGGAGCCCAATGCTGGGCTTGATCTCAGGACCCTGGGGTCATGATCTGAGCCAAGGGCAGACACTTAACTGACTGAGCCACCCCCCAGGTGCCCCAAAGCAACAAAACACTTCAAAGAAACTATAGAGGCAAATCTTCATGATCTTGGATTTGGCAATGGATTCTTAGATATGGCAACAAAAGCATGAGCAACAGAAACAAATAGTAAGAAGGACTTCACCACAATTAGAAACTTTTGTGTATCAAAAAATATTATCAAGAAAATGAAATGACAACCTACAGGATGGGAGAGATATTTCCAAACCATAAATCTGATAAAGGTCTAGTATCCAGATTATATTACAACTCTTACAATTCAAGCAAGAAAAGACAAACAAATGCAATTCAAAAATGGGCAAAGGACTTGAACAGACATTTCTCCAAAGAAGATGCCAATAAGCACATGAAAAGATGCTCAATTTGAGCCATTTGGAAAATGCAAATCAAAATTATAATGAGATACCCCTTCACACACATGAGGATAGCTATTACAAAACAAAACAAAAATAGAAAATAACAAATGTTTGGAGAGGATGGAGGTAGAGAAATTAAAACCCTTACGCATTGCTGATGGGAATGTAAAAGGGTGCACCTGCTGTGGAATACAATTTGGCAGTTCCCCAAAAAGTTAAAGACAGAATTACCATATGACCCAGCAATTCTACTTCTAGGAATATACCCAAAAGAGCTGGAAACAGGTATGCAAACGTTTGTACACAAATGTTCACAGCAGCACTATTCATAAGAGCCAAAAGGTGGATACACCTGAAATGTCCACCAAAGGAAAAATGGATAAAATACACAAAGTGCAATATTACTCTACCATTAAAAGGAATGAAGCACTGATATATGCTACAACTTGGATGAAACTTGAGAACATTATACTGGGTAAAAGAAGCCAGACACAAAAGGCCACGTGTTGTATCATTCCACTTATATGGAATAGCCAGAATAAGTCAATGGAGAGACAGCAGATCAGTGTTGCCAGGGGGTGGGAGAAGGAAGGAATAGGGAGTAACTGCTTCGTGGATATGGGTTTTCTTTGTGGGTTTTGAAAATGTTTCTAGAACTACATAGAGATCACAATATTGTGAGTATATATACTAAATGTCACTGGACAGAACACTTTAACATAGTTAATTTGGGGGCACCTGAGTGGCCTAGTCTGTAAAGCGTCTTCAGCTCAAGTCATGACCTCAGGGTTGTGAGACTTAACCCTGTGTTGGGCTCCACGCTGAGTGTGGAGCCTGCTTAAAACTCTTTCCAAGGGCACCAGGGTGGTTCAGTTGGTTAAGTGACTGACACTTGGTTTTGGCTCAGGTCATCTCAGGGTCGTAAGATGGAGCCCTGTGTCCAGCTCTGCGCTCAGCATGGAGTCTGCCAGACATTCTCTCTCTCCGTCCTGCCCATGCTTTCTCACTCTCTTTCTCTCTCTAAAACAAATACAAAAGAAAAAAAAAGAAAAAGAAGAGATTCTCTCTTTCCCTCTGCCTCTCCCCCCCACTTATGCTCCCTCTGTAAAAAAAAATAAAATAGTTAATTTTATATTATGTGAATTTCACTTCAATTGAGTGAAATAAAGAAAGATTTGTGCTTGCACACGCACACACAAACATACCAAAAAAGAAAAAGAACGTCAGAGAAGTACTAATTTGTATGAGTGTTAGAGAAAAAGTATTTGGTCGGGATAACTCAAATTTTTTCTTTTAAAGATTTTATTTATTTGACAGAGAGATAGATCATAGGTAGGCAGAGAGGCAGGCAGAGAGAGGGGGAAGCAGGCTTCCTGCTGAGCAGAGAGCCTCATATGGGGCTCAATCCCAGGACCCTGAGATCATGACCTGAGCCAAAGGCAGAGGCTTTAACCCACTGAGCCACCCAGACGCCCCGGGATAACTCAAATTTAAACTGAGCACCAGCCATCATGCAGCATGCTACCAGCACCTACTCATGTAGGTTTTTCGGCTTTTTCCGAAGATTTATTTATTTATTTGTGAGAGGGAACGCATGCGTGCATAAGCAGAGGGAGAGCAGAGGCAGAATCCTCAAGCTGACTCCCCTCTGAGTGTGGAGTCCAATGTGGGGCTCAATCCCAGGACACCTGAGCCAAAACCAAGAGTTGGCTTTAACCCACTGAGCCACCCAGGCATGCCTACTCATGCTGATCTTTAATTTGGCTTTATCTGCCTGGTATTTTGACCTCCACTTTTCACGGAGAAAGGCTGGACAGTGCGAACAGTGCTACGTAGTGCAGATCCCACTGCATGTTACCCTCCAAGTAAAACTTGATTGTCCAGGGCTTCAGTTTCCACATCTGGAAAATAAAGTCAACCATAAGCTTTGGTGGCACTGGTATAACTATCAGATGAAATAATGTATATGGGATTTGTTAGTAAAATGAAAAAATACATAGAAATGTTAAACATTGTGACCTGCTTGTCCAACAAAACTCATCTAGGATTGGGAGAAAACTACCCCCAGACGGTCTCAGTGTGATCACTTACTAGCTGTACCACTTTGCAAATTCTACTTCCTTCTCAGACTAAATTTTACTTCACAAGGTAGCTCTGTGGGTTCCATGAGAACATGTAACAAAGCACGTCATACATCACCAAGTGGCAGTAGAAAAGTTTGGTTTTATTTTTTAATTTTTTTAATATTTTATTTATTTGAGAGAGAGAGACAGAGCACGAGAGGACGGGGAGCAGAGGGAGAAGAAGAAGCGAGTTCCCCGCTGAGCAGCTGAAGAGGGATACTTAACCGACTGAGCCATCCAGGCCACTGACAAGTCTAGTTTCAGAAAGACACATGCTCCAGGAAAAGTGTGGGAGTGGCCCGAGGTCCCAGCCCTGCTACTTAGCATTTGAGTTTGAGTAAGGCACATTTCCCATCTGCAACATGGAGTCCAACAGACTTCACTTTTAGTATCATTGTTAGGCCCTTATAAGCTATACTAAGAGCTGAGGCTGAGTGTCCTCATCAGTCATAAGACATAATAATTCATACCTTGCAGAATTGTTGTAAATATACAGAAAGCACGAAGAAGGGCTTCGGGCTGTAAGTGGCATGTGGCAGACACTATTAGCACAGGGAGCGGTTCCCAGGCCTGTGGCTAAAGTCGCTGTGCATCACATGGGTAGAGCCAAGGGCATAGATACGCAAAATTTGCAAATAGAGGAGAAGTCATTTGCAACCCGGGATTCCAGATACAGATTTGGAAGAAGTTAGTAAAAGGAACATAATAGCCAGGAAAGCTAGCAGATTAGCCCCTAAATGAGAAGAAAAGTAGAAGAACCAGAATAATACAGGTTTCAAATGTCCAAGGGAGAGAGTTCGGGAAGTAAGGCAATTGTCCATTGAGGGGATTGATGGGTCACTGTTTAAGAACCCCTTCTCTACCCTCGAGTCATAGGATATTAAAATCGTAAGATGAAGAAGAGAAACTCTTAACATCTTTTCAAGGACTGATTTTCCTAAGAAAGTTGTAAAATGATATAGCTGATTTGGAATATAGTACTTTTGTCTGTGATAAGACTGTGGCAAATAATTTGTTTTTAGGAAAATTTTTTACTTTTATTTTTTAGTTTTTAGGAAAAAGGAGAACAAATTGATAGTAAGTAGGAATAAAGTCAAATGCCAAAATAAACATCAAACAGTGGCAATGAGGAATCATCACATACAAAAAGCATGAGAATGGGGCTTGAGTTGGTACTGGAATAACCAGGGCGGAATGGCCAAAAGAATTACTTTTGTAAGGCCACAGAGTTCATCAGAAGGTGGTTAGTCACTGGTCACCTCAGACAGATCGGTTTCATTCCCAAGAGACAAACACTAAAAGCCTACTATTGGCAAGGCTCTCCGGTGGCCTGGGGAATGCTGATCCCATAGAGTCATTGCCCTACAATCTAACCTTCTGCTGCCTGGTCAGCCTCTCCGCATGCCTCTGGGCAATCGGCCCTCTTGACTCCCTGGAGCCTGGACTGGTCCCCCCCAGGCGTCTCCTAACTGGGTGCTTGCCCTGAGTCCTGCTGCCGCCACCAGCTCTGCAGTGCAGTCTGGGAGGAACTGATGTGCCTCAGTCTGGGGGCTCAGCCTCCTATTAGCCAAGAGCAAATTTTGCAAGGGTCTGTGTTTTCTAAGTTTTCCACAGTAGCTGAAATTAAAATGTAATTGAGAAAATGCTTAAGAAAAGAAACAGGTGAATTTAGAAACTCTGGACAAAAAGTAAACAAAACAAAAGGAAGGTACCGGACAAGGTCAATAGCTGGACAGGGCAGAAGTCAATGTTGTTGCTGTTTTGTTGGAGGACTGGGGACACATGCATAGCTAAATGGAAAGTGGGAATTCTGCACAACAGGCCAGAACTTCTCAAAGCCAACAACCCAGGGATGTTATCCAAAGGCAAGCTGTGTGATTCAACAGGTCTAGGTGTGTTGATTTGTGGAGCCTGTTTAGTTCCTTGGGATAAATACTATCACCATGATGATTTCAAGCTACCAATATGAGGTCACTGGACACAGAGTTGGGAAGAGACATACACATCCAGATGCAAAGGCAGCACAAGTGGGCTCTAGCACCTCCAAATCTCTCCATTTCCAACCAACTCCTGAGTGACACAGAGGCTGCTAGTCCACGGGCCATATTTTGAGTCTCAAGTGAATAGAAGACAATGAAGGTGTCTGGGGCTTAGGCCAGAATAAAGGAAATGTGAGATAATTTAGAAGAGCAAGTAAAGACATCACTTAGCTCAGGGTTTCTTGAGCTCAGCATTATTGACATCTGCGGCCAGATAACTCTTTGTTTTAGGGGGCTATCCTGTGCATTATAGAACATCTGGGCAGCCTTTCTGGCTTCTACCCACTGAGGTCCATACATCCCCCTCCAGCAATCACCATCAAAAAGCTCGCCAGGGGCACCTGGGTGGCTCAGTAGTTAAGCGTCTGCCTTTGGCTCCCGTCCTGGATCGAGCCCCACATTGGGCTCCCTGCTCAGCGAGAGGCCTGCTTCTCCCTCTCTCACTCCCACTGCCTGTGTTCCCTCTCTCACTGTGTCTCTCTCTGTCAAATAAATAAATTAAATCTTAAAAAATAAAAAAATAAAAAAGCTCTCCAGACACCACAGATTGAGATTCATCTCTAAGAAATGAAGGAAGAAGGGAAGCATGGTACATCTTACACCAAGAAAAAAAGAGATAATGAAGAGGAAACACAAAAAGCAAAAAAATAAGACATCTCCTTATAGAAACAAAAAGAAAAATCCCCCATCTCTTTTGATAGCAGCAGGCTCAGCCAAGTAGAAAAGAAGCTATATATTTAGCAAGAATGCAGGGAGGGTTGAGTTTAAAACATCAGGAGAGTTCTGGAGGATAAAAGAAAGGTTCTGACCTAAGACAAGAGGTCCATTGACAAAGAAGTAGGATCAAGGCTATCTTGGGCTCTTAGACTCAGAATTGCTTGGGTTAAATCCTGGCTGTACCATTTACTAGGTGGGTGATCTTGGGCAAATTGTTTAACAAATATAAGTCTTCCTATATGAAAACCTTACAGAACTGTTGTAAGTCCTGAGATAATACAGGTTAAGTTCTGAGTACAGGGTCTGGCATATATTACATGTTCAATTAACGTTAACTCCTACTACTACCAGTGTCATTATTTTCCTTAAAAAACATCTGCTTCATTTGGCTACCGCTTACATTTCTTCGAAGAAATATAACACATGGAAAGATCTTGCCTAGCAAGGCGCTACTTGTCACTGCTTTTTACAAATATTGTCCTCATTGTGTGAGCAGAAACTATTTGTAGCTGAAGAGGCATTAAATTTGTGAGAACCAACCAAGCACTGACAGACCGATGTTCCAAAACACACAACTAAGGAGACAAGGTAAACGCGAATGAAAAGCGAATAAATCAAGAGAAAGCAAAAAGGACGTTAAATTTTCACTGAAACTGACAGGTGTTCATAGGGCATCAGTGAGTGTCAGAAACCTGTGATGAGTCCTCGTGTGGCTGCCAACAATGACAGGTTCATAAGAACCAACCTGACTTCAAGCTGTTTATCCTACAATAACAGTAAATGTTGCTGCTGTTTTTTTATCTAAGTCAAGAACTGATTAAAACACAGAAGTCTGTCTGTTAAGAAATCTCTATAGATGTTCGAATTATCAGTCTGCAGTCTGGGGTGTTTAGCGATATCACAAAGTATCCTCTTTCAGACTCTGGGACATACTGAGAACATATTCAAAGGGTGCTGCATTTTTCTCACTAAAATTCTTGGGAGGCTATAAAGGCTTGTGTCTGTCTCCCGCAGAACTGACCAATAAGGGAAGGGCAGCATTCTAGGTTTTAAATAGCTTCTGAGTGTCAAGGGAGGATAGCTCTTCTCAACGCGAACAATTAAAGACCCTTTAAGGGAAATGCAGAGTGCCTCAGAGAATCCAAACCAGAGTCCATTCTAACATGAAACTCATCAAGATGAGGAAATTATTAATATCTTTCCTCTGAGATGTGAACGGTACTTTCTCTAGATAAGATTCCTTCAAACCAGCCTGCCAATTTCAAGCAATTTCATTAGCAAAAACAAAAGAGGCAAACATTATCAAAGCATTCCAAGCTTATCGGGGCTGTCAGTATGGGGCGAATCGCTGGGAAGAACAGTGAATGTCATCACTCTGCAGGTGGCCAAGAGTCAGGGCACTCCAGCCAGCCACCAAGCGGAGTTCCAAGTTTTCCCAAAATAGCTATGACTGACACACAAGTGCTCATCAAACACCTTGCACACAAACCCTCAGCATGCTGAGAGTGCTCACTACTCAAACTGTGGCAGAGGTAAACGAAGATGCCGCTGATGAACAGGCATGTGGTCCTGGAACAAATTTAAATATGACCTACTCTCCCTTAAAATAGCCTCTCCTCTAAATCAACACAACTACCTCAAAACTCAGATTTTTCCCACCTGTTCTGAAATCACTGTCCTAAAACCAAATGGAAATGACCTGGGAAACCAGAGAAAATCCTGACTCAGGAGGTATTTGTGAACACCTAACAAGAGCATCTCCATGAGGGACCATCCATGTTACTTTCATTTTGGAGCCCAGGACCAGGAGGAGATTAAAAAGGAAATGTATTCACTACACACTACGGGTCCCCTGTGTGCACGAAAAGAATAAACAGGCACAAAAGGTTTCTCACGTGGAAGTATCTGACAGCTTTGCATTGTAAATAAATATTTTTATGAAATTCCTCATTTCCAGAGTCTCACTGGAATACTGAGCACAGGTCTCCCATTGGGTCTCGAAAAA
>PITA01000367.1:71681-191953 GCA_004023965.1 Spilogale gracilis | reverse complement strand
GGAAGGCATTTATGAGAATACCTTCTATTCATCGCGCTGTTCCTCCTCCCTCCTTAAAAATCTACTGATGAATGCACCGGGCAGGCTGCTTTCAGTTTATTCAAAAAAGAACGAAAGAAAAGAAAAAAGAAGGGGGGGGGGTGCTGGGGTAAGGGAAGGTAGGGAGTGGTAGCCGGGACCCCTGGTCTTTCACAAGGTGTTTATCAAACCTGGCTTTAAGTCAGATAAGTTTAGTCTGCTTTAGACACTTTAAAACAGTCCTGCCATAAAAGGCACTTAAAACTAAAACCCACAACACCCACCTAAGCTGCCCTCTTCAGAAGTTTCTCACCCAGGTTAGGGCCCAGGAACGCTCCCCCTAAAGCTCCTTGATGCACACAACCCCACGCCCTGCCCTTTATAGCTGGCTCTCCAAAATACTGACTCCCCCCGAACTTCAGCTCGCTCCAGACCCCAGTCTTGGCAAAGACCTGAGTGCTCCCCACCCCCCGCCAGCGCACCACCCTCGCCCCCGCCAGCCGGCGCCGGTGCCCTCCGCAGTCCCCTCCCGCTCCGCAGCCCCCGCAGGCCCGCCCCGGCTCCGCGCCGCTCCGGCCCGCGCCCCGCAGCCCCCTCTCCTCCCGGGACCCCGAGCCACCCCCGGCCCTCGCTCGCCGCCGCGGGGCCCACCGAGCCGTGTCGGTCGGCTGCTCCAGCCGCGTCGTCCTGGTGCAGCTCCGCAGTCATGGCCGAGGCACCCCTCCGCGGGTCATCCGGCTCCCGCCGCCACCGCCACAGCCAGCCCAGCCTCGCAGAAGGAGGAGGAGGTGGAGGCAGAGGAGGAGAAAGAGGAGGTGGAGGCGGCGGCCCCGCCCCGCCCTCCGCCCCGTTCGGGCCCCGCCTCTTCCCCGGAACGCGCCGGAGGCTTGGCCCGCACGCCCCGCCCCCGGCCTGCGCGCGCACGCAAGGCGCGCGGCCGAGGGCCGAGCCGCTCGGCGTGCTCCCGCGCACGCCGGGTCCGACCAGGCGCGGGTCACGTGACGCGCCGCTCCGCCCGTGGCTAACGGTCAGCTTCGCTGCCCCGGGCGTTCGCGTTCAGAGTTGTTGGCGCCCAGGAAATGGTACTGCGAAGTGCGCACGCTGCGCTCCCAAGTCTGGTTCTCCGCGCCCTGCGCTCAGAACCCATTCATCTGTAGGACTCGCTGCCGCCTCAAGCCTGCCGGCAGAGGAGCTCAAACTGCTCTCCACCTGGGAACCTGTCCGGGGACAGCGCACTGGCCGGTTTCTCACTTGGCCGCGACGCCGCTTCGAAGTCCGGGGACGGGAAGGGCCATTGTCGTCTTCAAGGACAGGCGGAGGCTGAGCGCTGCGGTCATTAACCACACGGACCAGACCTAAGCATGGTTGCTCAGCTGGGCCTGGCGAGCAACAATTGCCGAGTTGCCCCCATTTTAGATTTTCTGCCGTTCCAACCTCAATTCTGTCCTATTTCGTCAAGTTTGAGCCAGATGCTATGACGGCATATTAAAAGCTAAGATGTCCCCCGTCCCCTCTCCCCCGGCCACACCTGAAACTGTATTTTCAGCAATTCGGTGGAAATTTTAACTACTAATCATGTTTCACATTTATTCACATGTATCACGATGGCCATCCAGTTGCGACCCTATTGGCTGTTCCCCATGTATGCGGAGACCTCTTTTACGGGTAGGGTTATACATTTTCCTGGTGCAGGCCCCCAGCAGCATCTTGAGTGTGAATTTGATATGGAGGGTGACCTTTCCAGTGCTCGGGCATTGTTGTCCATGTGATTGTGATGTTTCACCCACAGGGCTTTCTAGTCTGCATGTGAGCACAGCTTGTGCCAAGAGGAAACAGGTACCACGCAGAGGCAGCTGCCCTGGGAGGAGATGTGACTAGTCTTGGGAGCCTGGGCCAGGACTGCTGCTACTTCTTCCTTATCCGGAGACGCAGAGGAGCCCCTTTCCCCGAAAGGTAAACCCGCAGAGTGATCAGCATCTTCCACATTCAACAGGCTGACTGCGTTTGTGTCTGATGGTTGTAGGACTTTTATGTCTTTTATCTTTTTTTGAGCGGGGGTTGAATAATCCAGAGCTGTGCTCATGTCCTCAACTCAGCAGTCATTGCAAAAACAAATTGATTTCTCAGTCTGGCTTATTTGCATCATTGCATGCTTTTAAATTACTGGAAAGTTCTATTTCTGTGTGTCTTTACCATGTCTCTGGGGCAACTCTTGTTTGTCTTTGCACATTCATTTTTGGAAACTGTTTATTTAATGTGAGTGAATGGGGTGGAAACCTGGAACTTATTCACAAAAATTTCCTTAAAAGACCACCAGAGATCATCTATGCCTGTATTTCTGAAACAGATATATACAGGCCATTTGATAAATACAGGCCCCTGAATTTTGGTCAAGCGTCTTTCTGCTGTGTGGTTCTAAACAGGACTCCAGGTCTGATAAATTTGATAAAAACCAATTTGAGGGCTCTAGATCTGATTAATCTTCTTAGCCTTGGGTTTAAGTACTACCTGATCTTAGACATGGTAATCAGCTAGAGACACCCTGTCCAACCAGAGTATTTTATGAACTATTTATGTCAGTGCTTGGCCATCAGTTAGCAAGTTTCATGGGGATCAAATATCAAAAGTGAACATCATGGAACATGTACTGTCACCACAGAAAATCCCTTCTTATTCCTCCTTAAAACCCATACATGAAGGTTCCAGAATAACTACATTATTAGTTGATAATCATTTCAAGAGTGTTCAGGAAAATAAATACTATCGATAAGGAGCAATAGCAAATAATTGATATATTTTAAAAGGGAGTAGTTTTCAGAGTATTTTCCTGATGAAGAAATTGAATTTTTTTCTTTTTGTCCCCATGCTGTTACTTTTGAGTCAGTGAATTTATAGTTCTGCTTCTGATTTACCTCACACCCAAAATATAGTTTGCATTATAGTAAAATAGTACCATTTCAGTGTTATTGAATACTTGGGTGGAGCTTGTGTGGGACAAATGACAAGAGAAAGCATTAGGAAGAGAAAAAAGGGATAAGGGGGATATGAATACTTCTATTCTGTGCCTCATTCTGTAAATAGTGCTTGCCACTGGCTTTGGAGCAACTGGATCTGACAGCCGAAGGCTGAGGCTGATGGACAGGGATGACTGTTCTTTGAGCTATGGATTCCTTTCCAGGAATGATGGAGTCATAAATGTCCTTATGTAAGGGCCAGCTTCTTAGCAGTAGGAAAATGGCCTCTCTCACTATTTTGGAAAGAATATGGATACTTCTGTTATAACCCCTAGGTTAAAGAATTAGATGATACACAGGGTTAAATTCTAGGTATTAAGAAAGTGTTTCAGAAAAGGCTCCTTTGGCTATTTGAAAAGTAAATGCATTTCTAGCCTTCCTGAAATGTGTACTGTAGGGAAATATAGTTTGTGGGGAAGCAAAACAACTTTCAGTAAAGTGAGTTCATTTCAATTTTAGAGGGTTTTGGCTTTGGTATTCAAAATAACAACCTCCCAGTCCTCTTTAAGTTTCTCTGGGAAATATAAACAAACACTAAAACAACAACAACAACAAATCCTCTTAAAACCATTTTCTTGGGCACCTGGGTGGCTCAGTGGGTTAAAGCCTCTGCCTTCAGCTTAGGTCATGATCTCAGGGTTCTGGGATCCAGGCCTGCATCGGGCTCTCTGCCTGCTTCCTCCTCCCTCTCTGCCTGCCTCTCTGCCTACTTTTGATATCTCTCTCTGCCAAATAAATATATTAAATCTTAAAAAAAAAAAACAAAACATTTTCTTCAGAATTTGTAAAAGCCTTTAACTCCTGGGATTCAGTTTCCCTTTTATAAGAAGGTGAAAATAACTTTAGCCTCCAAATTGAAAGATGATAATAAAATAGAGTACCAGAAATAAGCCCATTTCTTCAAACTTGACTTTTTTAAAGATTTTTATTTATTTATTTGACAGACAGAGTGAGAGAGGGAACACAAGCAGGGGGAGGGAGAGGGAGAGGGGGAAGGAGGCTTCCCACAGAGTAGGGAACCTGATGCAGGCTCAATCCCAGGACCCTGGGATCATGACCTGAGCCAAAGGCTGAGCCACGTAGGCACCCCTAAACTTGATTTTTGACAGCACTATAGACCTGTGGGCATAGGACAGATTTTTAACAAATGGTACTCAGACATCTAGTTTTACACATAAATTAATTTTGGACTCTTACGTCATAAATTGAAATAGATTTTAGGTAGATTAAAGACTTGAATGTAAAAAAGCAAAATTTAAAAATTTTAAAACACTCAATTGGAGAATAGATTTTGAGGACATGGGAACTTTCTTAAATCAGATGCAAAAAGTACACTCCGTGGAAGAAAAGATCGATAATTTCAATTATGTTAAAATTAAAAATTTCTCTTCATCAAAAGATACCATTTAAAAAATGAAAATATCCACAAACTGGGAGAAAATATTTGTAACACATACCCGTAACTGATAACATTTTAGTATCAGGAACAAAATTTCCAAACCTTGGTACTGGTACCATATTGGGGCAGATAACTTCCTTGTTTTGGAGGCTGTCCTGCACATTGTAGGATGTTTGGCATCATCTCTGGCCTCTACCTACTAGATGTCAGTAGCTCTTCGCTTCCCACCTATAATGATCAAAAACGGCTCCAGATATTTCTAAATGTTTCCTAAATAACAAATTCTCTTCTAGTTGAGAACCACTGATCTTAACTAGGTGAAAAACCCTTACGAAAGAGACAGTGCAATTGAAGAAAGAGCCAAAGGCCTCTGTAGGTACTTCACAGATAAGGAAACCCAAGCATGTAAAAAGATTCTAAGCTCACTCATAATCAGGAACACAGGAATGAAAACCACAGAGATGCCATGTCACACATACAATGGACAAAAGTTTTAAAATACCACAATAACAGTGTTGGCAAGAATGTGGAGTTGTGGGTGAACTCCTACACACTGGTAGTGTAAATTAGCACAACCACTTTGGAAAACAGTTTGACATCAAGTACCAAAATTTGAAGTTGTGCATGCGTTACAAGCCAGTACCTCCTAAATAATATCCTAGAAAAATACTTCAACATTGTTACCAGGATATACGTACAGAAATGTCCATAACACTTTTAATAGCAGAAGAAATGGGAATCAACCTAAATATATCAGCCATAAAACTGATCAATTTTTTGCATTGTCATTCAATGGAAATGTATGCAGCAGTTAAAATGAATGAATTACAGCTATACAATATCATGGGTGAATCTCAGGAATATAGTGTTGTAGGATAAAGAACAAATCACAGAAGGTGAAATACAATATGATTCCATTTGTATAAATTACAAAAATTGTCAAATAATATATTATCTAGGGAAATAAACATACACTTAAACTACTAATAAGAGCCTAAATGTTATAAACAGAAAATTTAGACTAGAAGCTCTGAGGGAAAGGAAGGGGAGGGGAAGGGAGGAGAAGGAACCTATAGGGAAAGTTATAGATACTGGTAATGCTCTATCTTCATAAATCAAGTGGTAGGTATATGAGGGTTCATCATGTCATTTTACATACATTTTATTATCTACTTGATAAAACATTAAAAGAACACTATTCTAAAATTAAGACTAAAAAGATACCATCTTCACCCTAATAATGTTTCTGTGCCCTCCACAACTACAGAAAACACAGTCTCGGTATTTTACAAAGATTACTCTTTAATGCTGGGTGATGCATGAGGCAGAGTTTTAATATTCTGTCCTAGTAAGTAGAAATTATTGTTTGACTGTCTTCAAGATAAATGAAAGATATTACCATTCCATTTTATGCAAAGTGTGCCAAAAATCCAAATTTTAGGTGCCCAGTGAGTTAGTCATTTTATAAAACATTTTCCCTCTTAGCTTCTAGATTTGTGGAAAGACTTCTGTGTCAAGGTTGAGGCCTCCTACAGAAACCAGAAATTTGCTTTAAGATAAAAGCCAGACTAAAATTAACCAGTCAGGAAACGACAGATGTTGGCATGGATGTGGAGAAAGGGGAACCCTTCTACACTGTTGGTGGGAATGCAAACTGGTGCAGCCACTCTGGAAAACAGTATTGCGGTTCCTCAAAAAGTTGAAAATAGAGCTACCCTATGGCCCAGCAATCGCACTACTGGGTATTTACCTTAAAGATACAAATGTAGTGATCCAAAGGGGCACATGCACCCCAGTGTTTATAGCAGTAATGTCCATGGTAGCCAAACTGTGGAAAGAGCCCAGATGTTCATCAACAGATGAATGGATAAAGATGTGGTAGATATATATACAATGGAATACTATGCAGCCATCAAAAACCCAGAATTCTGCCATTTGCAATGACATAGATGGAACTAGAGGGTATTATGCCTAGCAAAATAAGTCAGTCAGAAAAAAACAATTATATGATTTCTCTGATATGAAAAAGTTGACAGACAGGGAAGGGGGTTGTGGGGGGAAGGGAGGGAAAAATGAAACAAGATGGGATCAGGAAGGAAGAAAAACCATAAGAGACTCTTAATCTCAGGAAACAAACTGAGGGTTGCTGGGGGTTGGTTGGGGGAGAGATAGGGTGTCTGGGTGATGGACATTGAGGAGGGTATGTGCTATGGTGAGTGCTGTGAATTGTGTAAGATTGGTGATTCACAGACCTGTACCCCTGAAACAATACATTATATACCAATTAAAAAATTAAAGAAAAATATAAAGGCCAGAAAGCTACCCAGGTAAAGCAAATGGAAATTTGTATAATGCAGCAAGTACTGGACCGAAAAATATTTCTCCTCAAAATACCAGAATTTGAAAAAATAGGTGTGGCAAGAGTGACTAATACCAACTTGCCTTCAGAAATGCAAATGTGTTTCACTGATCTGGTACTTGACTCTGGAAGAAAAGAGAACATTTTTAGAGGAAGTAATAACTTTACTGAGCGTTTATTGGCTAGGTGGTGTTCTGAGAGCTTTGCATTTATGAACTCATCCTCACAATACCCTGTGAAGTAAGTGCTATTATTATTAATACCTCGTTCACGAATGAGGAAACCACTACAGAAAGGTTAAATACTTTGCCCGAGATTTTTTTACTAATAAAGACAGAGCCACAATTCTAAGCTAAGCAGTATAGCTTTCTTTCCACAGGCTGAGGTAAAAAATAAGATTCTAGATGAATAACTAGAAAAGAGCCTGTGAAGATTACTCTGAGGAGGTGCCATTTGAAGGGAGTTGAGAAAGACAGAGAAAGACAGTGGGAGCCTGGGCACTTTATCAAAGACTAGTTATAGGTGGAGTAACAGGGGTCTCAACTGCCTGGGGCAGTTATGGTTTACACCGGTTTCCCCAGCATGATTACTAGTAGCTTCTCGTTTCTCGAACTTCTAGGTTTGGATGAGAAATTGTATGGTCCTCTTACTTACAGAGTTTATCTTGAATGTAAGCAATTCCTAGAAAATCACACTGTGATACATCCCAAAGTTTTTGAGGTATAGGTAAAATGCAAATCTCTAACCAAGTCTAATAAATATGCCTCACTGATAAGAATTGGTTAATCTGGGGACGCCTGGGTCAGTTGGTTAAGCTCAGTTGGTTAAGCGACTGCCTTCGGCTCAGGTCATGATCCCCGGAGACCCGGGATCGAGTCCCACATCAGGCTCCCTGCTTGGCGGGAAGCCTGCTTCTCCCTCTCTCACTCCTCCTACTTGTGTTCCCTTTCTGGCTGTGTTTCTCTCTGTCAAATAAATAAATAAAGTCTTTAAAAAAAAAAAAAAAAGAAATAGGAAGAAAATTAAAAAAAAAAAATTTAAATCTGCATTGCTCAGACTGGCCAGGATAAGGAGCCCCTTTTCTATCACTCTGTGACAAGTAAGCCTACAGGTTCAGAGCAAGTTATAAAGATTCCTGGGGGAGGAGGCTTCTTGAAACAAAAGTTGAATAGATGTGACATTTTTGTTTCTTTTCTTGGCTAGGAATTCATTCTCAGTATTTAATCATACTAGAAAAGCTATGACATAACTTTTGGCTTTCCTACCCATGTACATATATACAATAGTTAGGAATCTCTGTGTTGGTTATCATAAAAACAAAAATTCTGGGGCAGCCTGGGTGGTTCAGTCAGTTAAATTGTCTGACGCTTGATTTCTGCTCAGGTCTTGATCTTGGGGTCTTGGGTTCAGGCCTTGCACTGGGCTCCATGCTGGGCATCGCACCTACGTAACAAAACTGAACACTAAGGGTGCCTGGGTGGCTCAGTTGGTTAAGTGTCCAACTCTTGATTTCAGCACAGGTCATGATCTCAGGGTCATGAGATCAAGCTCTACGTTGGGTTCTGCACTTAGAATGGAGTCTGCTGAGGATTCTCTCTCTTCCTCTCCCTCTGCCCTTCCCTCCCAACGCTCATGCTCTCTCTCTCCAAAGTAAATAAATAAATGTTTAAAAAAAAAAAAGGCAGAGTCAGAACACAGAAGAAAGGTCTGACATGGGGTGCGTGCCCCAGTTTTGCAGCTTTACTCAGGCTATAGGCCATAGTCACAATGACATGAGATGGCAGAAGTGCCATTAGAAGACCAGGCAGTGCCATTAGAAGACCAGTCAGGCTTCTGGACTGAGGAACCACAAACTACAGGTTAGGACAAATACGCTCACCCAAAAGCAAGAAGGAAATTGTGAAAAGGAGTGAGGTAGAGAAAAGGATCCCTAGATTTTTGTGCA
Organism: Spilogale gracilis; assembly: GCA_004023965.1. Classification (NCBI taxonomy): domain Eukaryota; kingdom Metazoa; phylum Chordata; class Mammalia; order Carnivora; family Mephitidae; genus Spilogale; species Spilogale gracilis. The sequence goes on along the minus strand of PITA01000367.1, from coordinate 183,218 downwards.
GACTCCACCTAGGTCCCTGGCTGACCCTTCTACCACAGACACAAAGCACCTCAAAAATGACAAAAGAAATCAGATAAGCTCTGAGCTATTGCCTACATCCAAAAGAGACTCTTTGTAGTTTGGGTCTCACCAGATTAATTCACTTCTAAAGCACAAAAACATCAGTATTCACTGGAGGAAGATTTTACACACACACACACACACACACACACACACACACACACACACACATCCTCACTACCCTTTAGACATAACAGAATTCAGAGTCTCAGTAAAACATAGTATTCAGGACACAATCCAAAATTACTTGATATATAAAGAACCAGGAAAATATGTCCCATATTAAGGGAAAAGACAGAGAGAGACCAGACTAAGATGTTAGAGTTAATCAGGCAAGAACATAAAAGTATCTTTGATAATATACTCTGTGGAGTGAAGGAAAATATACTCATAAGAAATGAACCTCAACAGATAATTATAAAATATAAATAAGAACAAAATGAAAAAACTTCAAACTTAAGCATTCAGGATCTGAAATTAAAAGTAATCTGAAATTGAATTGGCTTTATAGTGGGGTACACATTGTGTAAGGGAAAAAGTATAACATTGTCTTGTGTCTATTTAGTTATAATACATATGACAGTGAGCATGAATAATGGCAGGGCTAGTAAGTGGGACCAAATGATTGCAGGATTACTACAGTTTATGAGAAAGTACTGTAGTAATTATAAAAGACTGTGAAGAGCTAATGTTTATTTTAATTCTTAGCATAACCACTAAGTAAATTGTGCAAAAAGTATAGCTAAAATGCTAATAGGTAGGGCGCCTGGGTGGCTCAGTTAGTTCAGTGACTTCCTTCAGCTCAGGTCATGATCCTGGAGTGCCAGGATTGAGTCTTGCATCAGGCTCCCTGCTCAGCGGGGAGTCTGCTTCTCCCTCTGACTCCCCCCTCTTATTTTCTCTCTCCCCCCATTCTGTCTCTCAAATAAATAAATAAAGTCTTTAAAAAAATAAAATGCTAATAGGTAGTCTTACATGGATATTAAAACTCAAAAAATCCAAAAGTAGGCAGAAAAGGAAAAATAAACAGAATATATAAAACAAACAATAAAATGGAAATTTAAATCTAACCATATCAATAACTACTTTAAATATTAGCGGATCAAATACTCCAATTAAAAAGTGGAAATTAGGGCGCCTGGGTGGCTCAATGGGTTAAAGCCTCTGCCTTCAGCTCAGGTCATGATCTCAGGGTTCTGGGATCAAGACCTGCATCGGGCTCTTTGCTCAGCGGGGAGCCTGCTTCCTCCTCTCTCTCTCTCTGCCTGCCTCTCTGCCTGCTTGTGATCTCTGTGTCAAATAAATAAAAATAAAAAAATCTTTAAAAAAAAGTGGAAATTAGAGGTTCCTGGGTGGCTCAGTCACAAACATCTGCTTTCAGCTCAGTTCATGATCCTAGGGTTGCTGGATTGAGCCCCACATCGGATTCCCTGCTTGGCGGGAAGCCTGCTTCTCACTCTCTCACTCCCCCTGCGTGTCTTCCCTCCCTCTAGCTGTGTTTCTCTCTGTCAAATAAGTTAAAAAAATCTTTAAAAAAAAGTGGAACAAAATTAAAAGGAAGATGCAGGTATGCTATATACAAGAGATGCTCTTTTTTTAAGATTTTATTTATTTATTTGACAGAGACATAGTGAGAGAGGGAATACAAGAAGAAGAGAGGGAGGGAGGAACAGGCCTCCTGCAGCCTGATGTGGGACTTGATCCCTTAGGTGGGACTTGATCCCAGGACCCTGGGTTCATGACCCGAAGGCAGACACTTAAAGGGCTGAGCCCCTCAGGCACCCCAAGAAATGCACTTTATTTTTTTTTTTTAAGATTTTATTTATTTGACAGAGAGAAACAGAGCTAGAGAGGGAACACAAGCAGGGGGAGTGAGACAGGGAGAAGCAGACTTAAGGACTGAGCCATCCCAGCACCCCAAGAGATGCACTTTAAACATAGAGACAAGTGTAGGCTGAAGAAGATATACCATGTGCCATGGACTGAATATTTCTATCCCCCCAAATTTGTTATTAAAACCTTAATCCCCAATGTGATGGCATTAGGAGATGAGGGCTTCCAGGGGTGTTTAGTCATGAGGGTGGAGCCCTCATGATGGAATTAGTACCCTGTAAGAGGCCCCAGAGAGTCCTCTTTCCATTATGTGGAAATAAAAGAAGTTGGCAGTCTGTAACCCAGAAGAGATCCCTCACCAGAACCTGACCAAGCCAGCACCCTGATCTTAGACTTCCAGCCTCTAAAACTGAAAAATAAGTTTCTGTTGTTTATAACCACACATCTATGGTAGTCTGTTAGAGCAGTACAAACAAAGACAGCACGTACACAGCACAAGTATACATGGTGCTTTGGCAATGAATCCTATGCCAACCCATAAAACACCTCTGAATCAAAATAAAATTATTGAAATCACAGAATATATTCCTTGAACACAAGAAAATAAATCTAAAAATACAAGGCTTTATTTCCACTTTTAGGAAGAAAAAGTTGACTTTAAGGAGTCACCCCTTAAAAAGTCACTGAGTCTTTGGGAAACTTGGTGTTCCTAGGGACTAAGAGTTTGGAAAAGCAAGAGTGAGGAAGTCAGCAGGGAGGAATTTGCTGACAGTTGCAAGCAGAGTAGAAATAGATTAGACGGGGTTGTGTTGGGGAACCTGAAGACAAATGTTTAGAGGAAAGAAGGAAGACTAGTGAATAGAGGCATGGCATGACTCAAGTTGTGGAAACATGCACTGTGGAGTAAAACATACCAGAGGTTGTCTGGAGTTCTCCAGGGCTGCGGGTGCAGTGGCTGCCACAAGGCGGCGCTCTGACTACATCTACTTTGGTTTTCACTGTGCTTTTCATTGTCCCACTCCTCTCTCAGTCTTTAAGGGCTCTAACTAGAGGTCTGTCACACTCCAGCCATAGTCAGCCAGCCTATTATTAGTGCCAAGCCTTCCGCCTGGAGCAATAACAGTGTAAATTTCAGCAGTGGCAGAAAGGGGACAAATACAGCTGTTGTGCATTTTAGAGTAATTGCTACAGGCCATTCGGAGACAGCTTTATAATAATGGCACTTATACAGACTTATACAATATTTCCCTTTTCTATTTTATACCCCCCTCAACACTTTGCAACATGAGTTTGTTAATCCACTCATCTCATGAGTCTAGAATTATCTTCTCCCTAATTTTGTTAATTTCTTTATTTTTTAAAGCAACAGGCATTTATTTGGGCAATTAGAATTGCAAGTCAGAAGACAACAGATTCAGGTAGAAACCTTGGTTTCCAGCTTCCAAGTCTTACAAAGGAAGTTATCACCCAGCCCTTTCAGACCCTGTTCCTTCTGCTAAGAGCTCCGGTCTCCCTGCCCTCTCCTAAGTGACTTTTTTTTTCCCAGCACAAATGCCATTTGTGAAAAACCTCTCCTCAGCCCACCCCAAGTCAGGCTCTTCTTTCTGCTTCTGCTCTCCCCAGTTCACTCACCGGCTAACTAGTGTTCATCTCATTGCATTCTAAGTGTGTCTTACCTATCACCTCTGTTCCAAGTTCCTTGAAATTTTTTTTCTTATATTCCCCCCGTGTCAATCACAATTTCCCATATAGTGAGCAGATGAATGGATAAATAAATAAAGCAAGCTATAACAGATCCAAGCCCTTATCCTATCTTACATCCACAGTGAGGCTGGAAATACCCAGAAATGTAGAATATCTTCCTCGCTGCTATGATTGGCCATGCCCTCTCCACAAAAAAGTTCTAAATGGGCTTACGTGGAGAGGTCCTGGGTCCTGCACTGAGCCACAGATCAGGGAAGATTTCCAGAGCTGGCACAGCAAGACTTCAAGGCCCATCATCTGCATGGAAGGTCTGGACAACCGGAGCACTGAGTCAGACTACCTGCCTTCCATTGCAGTCGAAGCCATGTCCTGCAGCTGATGTAGTCAGAGGCATGAAAAGAAGCAGCAAACCTGTGTTTCCATGCTCCTGTAGTTTGGGGAGCCCATCTCATTCCAGGTAACTATGAGACCCCTGAATTTGAAGCACCGTCTGAGAGAATCAAAGAGGCATAACTACCTGTGTCTGTGTCCCACATTTATCCTTTGCCTGGCTTTCTAGCTAGTTCTGGAGCACACCGAATAAAAGCAGTCTTGCTCGAAGATCCCACCCATCGTTTGTGAGTTGGTGATGAAAGAACAGTGTATTGGATGTTGTTGTGAAAAAACTCATCCTTTTTGGTGTCCTCTTTCTTGGAAAAGAAAACTTCTTTTTTGCCCACTTATTCATTCTTCCCTCTTTTTCTTCCATCCTTCTCATATATTTAACAAGAACTAACCAAGTGCTGACCTCTGTGCTGGAGATACAAAGATGAATAAAGCACAGTGCTCTACCCTCAGGGAATTCACAGAATTCTGGAGTAGGAAAGTAAATAAGTAGTCTAAATTAAAAAAAAAAGTCATAATATACTTGAATAAATGCTATCAGATACGAGGTATCTATGAGGCTCTGGAGGTTCAAGGAGAGGATTATGGCACACACACACTAGCAGATATCCAGTAGCCAGCTGGTGGGAGGAGCCCTCATTGGTGGTATTTGCTGATTTCTAAGAGTGGCAGACCTTCCCATCATGGCTGATTTCAAGCTACTAACTGGATGTCACTGAACACAGAGTTGGGATGCCATGTACACAGTTAGCTCTTTTGCTGCAGAAAGAGCCAGCTCCAGCATACAACCATGATTTTACCTTCTAAGACCCTGAGTAGAGAATCCATTCAAGCCATGCCTGGGTTTCTGACCTACAGAATCACAAGCTCATAAATGAGTTTTGGTTTAAGCAGCCAAGTGTGTAGTAATTTGTTATGTTGCCAAAAACTAAACAGAGCCTATTATACAGAAGTGAAAACTAAAACTTAGAAACGGTAAACAGTTTGACCAAAGCTGTGAGCATCTAGCAAGTGATGAAGTGGGGAGGGAAAATGACATGTGTCAGACTCAAAAAGCCTGGAAATTTATTCCTGTGTTCTATGACTTCCCATAGAAAACCATGGCACATGGCCATGAAGGGCCAGAGTCTTGAGGTATACTATTCCTCTATTCATTCATTCATTCATTCATTCATTTTTAAGGACCAGAAAAAAATGTGCGTTATTATTAAAAATGAAATTCTGAGCTAGAGGAAAATCAAATGTTGAGTGTGACTTTGGATTTGAAATGGTGCCCCAGTGGTTACCTTGATATTTATTTCAGAGGTTAATGCTATGGAGTAAAAGAAATTTTATATGGGACTCTACTCATTAGATATTTGATTTTTGGCTAAAGTATCCACTTCTACTTTTCTCCGCCAGCCTGCCCAGATGTGCTCAGAAAATTTGGTTTCCCCTGAATATGTACATCTGTCAAAATTCCCGTCAATTTTAGCACAACTGCCAAGGGAGTGAACAAAGAGAGTTAGCGATTAACTTCAAAGAACTTTGTTGGAGAGGAATAAAGATATTTAAGGTCTATTTTGTGAACTAATTGCATTTGCATATTTATGGGATTTACTGATATAGCAGTAATTAAAAACTATTTAGTAGTCTTAAAGGACACATAACTCAGTTGCTGTTTGCATAATAAACACTTCCTTATTATGTTTGCATAATAAGCCCTCTCCCCCGCCTTCTTCTAAAAGACACTGGTCCAGCTAAGAGGTGTCATATCTTACTTGGAAATAATGGGGGAAAAAAGTACAAGGGCTCATGGGAATGCGGAGAGGGGGGCTACTGAAAGAAATACATCTCCAGGTACTCAATGGTAGGCCTGACCTAAACCGTGTTCAGGAAACAACCAGTTCAAACCTCAGACTAATAAGTCTTTCTTTTAAAAAAAAAAAAAAAAAAAAATAAGTCTTTCTTTTCCCAGCTGATATTTAAGAAGCCTGAATGCTAAGCTCTCGACAGTTCAATTTTTTTATGTTAATACACTGATCTGCTTGAAGGACCTGAGTGGGGTTTACCTCACGTTCATCCTTTCTGAAGAGCTGTCTAAGGGTGGGGTGGGGGGGTGAGTGTAAAAAGCCTTGAGTAATGGATGATAAGAAACAATGTGAGTAAAAAGTACTGTATTAAGGAGAAGAGACAGTTTTCATGAAAAATTAACGGTCAAATGAAGAAGAGATATCAAATCTAACGGCACTGAGTAAACAAACTACATCCAGACAGGACAGTAAGGTTGGAAAAAGAAGTATTTGAGCTATCTGGTGATGCGGAGCAGGGCAATCAAGGAAAGATCAGGAAGCATCTGTAAATAAATTATTTTGAGGACAAGTCACTCACACAAAACCTTTCCCATCTTGGCAGAATTCATCAGCCAATAAAGAGCTGTAATGGGCAGGATCACCAGACTGTTGTTAAATTAGCTAATGAAGGTCGTAATGTACCTGTATTACACATCATTAGCAATGGCCTTCCAGTAACAGATGGGTATATGAGGGAAGTGAGAAGAAAAGGGAGGGGAAGCATGTCCCAGAAGGCTTGACTTAGAGCCATGGCTTACTAAAATGCATGGCAAGACTATAATGTTGATCATCTTCTCGATTAAACCTTTGCATAAAGGCAAGCTTCCCTGTTGCCTTCCCATAAAAAGCACTGCATATGTGGACAAGCTGGAGCTTGCCTCTCTCCCGATGGGTAGGGCTGGGACCTTGCTGGCCAGATCAGTCCATGGTGATGTTCTCTCTTGATAAAACCCCATTTATCATTTATCTGGCCATCCTCTCTAGAGGATATTTCTCAAACTTTCCATAACTTTGTATCAAATTTCTTTTTTTGTGTGAAATATTTTCATATACATGGCAAGACTGGAAGAATAGTAGACTGACCCCCCCACACACATACACACAATGTTTGGGAATAAACTGCCAACGTGATGCTCTGTCACCTATGAGTACTTAGTGTGATTCTTACAAGAATATCACATGATCTCAATTCCATCAAAATCAGGGAATTAAGCATTACCATTTAATCTACAGGCCCCAGTTGGAGTTTTACAACTTCTCTCCAAGATATTCTTTGTAACGACAGGATCCAAGCCAGAATCACATATTTCATTGAACCCTCATGTCTCTTTAATCTGCTTTTATGTTATACAGGTTCTCAGTCTTTCCTTAACTTTCCTAACCTTGACGCTCTTTGAAGATGATATGCTTGTTTTGTAGAATGCCCCATGGTATGTGGTTATCTGTTGTTTCCTCCTCGATAGATTCAAGTTTTGAATTTTTTGCAGGATGATAACAGAAATGCAGCTGTGTCTTCTCAATTCCTTCTGTCTCGCAGCACACAACTCCCATGATTGGTAATGTTAATTTTCATTGTTTGATTAAGGTGTTGTCTGCCAGATTTCTCCATGGAAATTTGTGTGTGTGTTTTTTTTTAATCATTGTGATTAATGAGTATCTTGTGTAAGTGTTCTGTTTTTCATCAAAATTTTACCAACCACTTTTTATCAGACATTGATGTTTCTTGAGTGAATAATTACTATGAGGATTCTAACATTCCCTCTACATTTCTTAGTTGGCATTCTCACTCTTCTTTCCCTTCATTTAAATCAGCATGGATTTGTGGATTAGTATTTTATTTAGTGGGTTATAATTGTTCACCATCATTATTGATTTTGATGCTTGAATTGTCCCAGATTTGGCCAGTGGGAGACCCTTCAAGCTGATTATGTCCTTTTACCATGTCCCTATTATTCTGATTATCACTTCTTTACTTTGTGATGCAATGAGATGTTCTAGGCTCTTCTTACATGTCTCCTGTCCAGCCCTGAAATCGGTCATTTCTCCATTTCTTCCTTTTAGGTAGGTGTGTTATTTAGAAACTAAGCTCTGGGTGTTGGGTGCACTCATTGCAAGTGGGGTGTCCCTCCTCCTAGACCCACTGGTAGACAGAGCTAGGGATGTAAGTTTATAAGGACATGTGTACACACACATTTATATCTGTGTCTATTTCCATTTTTAGCTAACATGTACTGAGAACCATGAGTTCATACTGATGAACTTAACACCACAGGTTTGTCCAAGTTTTCTCTGTTTCCCTATTTGTAACTCCTGTCACCAATAGTAGGGCATGAATCAAATCAGCCTACATTTTATTGGTAGATGAAAATCAAGACAAAAATTAAGATGAGAGCTTCAAAGATTCTAAACAAAGGGATTGAATAAATAGAACAGGGGTCTATGGGTATATATGTCTCTCAGTTTGCTCTGTGACAGTCAGTCCTGTGCATCTACAATCCTACTTCTAGAAAAAGACACGCTGGAAATGGTATGAAATTTAGTTTTTGTTTCTAGAGCAACGAGGGGTCTACCAATGGCAGATAGAGTTATATAGAATCATGCTTCTTTTTCCTTAATAATGAAGAGTGAATGGGTACTCAACCAAAAAGTCAAAGGAAAATTTTATCAAATGATGTTAAACGTTAGTAGCTCTCATCTTCAATAAGCCTGGAAGCATCCTGTCATATGCAGTCACTTTCTGAATTGTATGCAGGGACAATTGAGGAAGCACTCCCATTTATCAAAAGTCAATGTTTCTTTTAATTAAAGGAGCTTAGGAAAAACAAAAAGCACTTTTCCCACTGTATTGTTAGCAGTTGTTCTTCACTAGACAATACCAGGTTTCCATTAGCTTTGTGTAATTCCAGAGTCCCATAACCACTGTCAAATGCTGAAGATGTAGCTGCATAAGTCTGATTTAGAACAGCTATTTAGATCTCAATTATTAATGAAATTAGTGTCCTGAATGTTAGCAAGAGCACTGCCTTAGGTAAAGGCTGTAAAGGAAATCATATTAGTGTGGAATTTCCTCCCCTTAGGGGCTCCTCTTAGATTACATTATTCACTTAGCTATCTCCTGTCAGGGAAATTGAAATGTTGGCCATGATCTGAGCCTGGGGCAGAACCAAATGGAGAAGTTAAGGGATATCACAATGGCATTGATTCCAAAACATTTGTGTGGTGCTGGCATTGCCTTTGGTCCAGTTTAATGTTTACAAAATAGCACAGGCAAGAACAGCATATACAGTGGCCAGGAAAGAAGAATGGAGTGAAGAGAAGGCCCTTTAGGCAAAATTGAGTAACAATCTGTCCAATAGGCAAGTTTGCATTTCTTCTCTGTGGGCTGAACCCAAGAACACTAGCAGGTGCCATGGCTCCTCTGTGGCCCTTCATCCTGGTGGCTGCCTCAGGTGGGTCCTTTTCATGATTTTATTTTCGGCATTGAATGTTAACTTTTAAAAGCTAGGGTAAATATTTATCTACCTTGTGCTGTATAGCTCCTTACTAGTGTTCGTTTTTACTTATCATCTGTAAAATCCCAGTCCTGCAAAGCTGTGTGGAGCCCAGTGATTTTTATGTCTCTGCCCCTACAAATACATACACATATATACAAACAGCCACACAGTGGGGCTTTTACAAACAGCTGAAAATATGCTGGAAATGCTTTAATTGTTTGATAAATCTTCTCTAGAAATCAAGCTCTCTCTGTGACAATTTACACCGACAGTTTGGGGCAGTCCTTTTTCAGATCTTCTTTTATGTCTGAATAATAGATTTTTATTATCCAAAACAGCCTCGGTAGCCCAGAGAAAGAGTCTCTTGGATACAGCTTGGCTGCAGGCACCTGGATATCATTTTGGTACCAGGGGTTTCACCCAGCCACACAAAGTCTGTATAGATAATGAATATATCTCTAGAGACAAGTACTAGAAATTATATGTTTTGAGTGTATAATTCCCCCTTAAAATACTTTAAAAATTAATATATTTTTCTGAATTTCTAGGACTGAGCTTTTCTGGTGCACGTATTAACTCCATTGAATTGGGCCATTTGTGTTCAGATCCAGTTGTTCTTAAAAAAACACACACAGATCAAGAATATATGTTTATGCTGGTGTTCCCCCCCACTTTCTTGATGGGTCTCCTCAAGCTCCTATCTAGGAGTTCCCATGTTTTAAAATATAACTGGAAATGGAATGAGTCAATTACTGAGATGAGGAAGGAATTTGGTAGCCTAGCAGCTGGAAATGATTTTTTTATTGAGTGGAGAAGAAAAATAGCCACTTATCATTAAAATAGGAAAATCCTGAATGTTGAACTTAAAGGATAAAAGCATATCTTAATTATAAAAATGAAAACAGGAAATTTCATTAAATACCAAATGGGTTTCTTCACAGAAAATAATTGTGAACATTAAGCTAAGTAAGATAAAATAGAAAAATAAAAGGTAAGGAAAAGAAAGAAATTTTTCCTAATGATATCTCTTTCTAATGTTTTGTATTATGCTTGATTTTTGTTCTAAATGTGACAGAAAGTATGTTTTAATGGTGTCTTGTAGTCAGTGCTTGACCATAAATTATACTGGGGACATGTGTTGCAGAGAAATCTGGCCTTTGGAATTTTTGCTGGGTTAATATCAAGACGATTTGTAAATACGAGAGCACTAAACCAACCACCTGCTTGAAAGTAGCGTCCTGGGCAAGAGGCCTAGATTAAGAGACCTGCTTAGCTCCTAACTGCACTACTCACTATCCTGTGACCCTGAACAAGCCAATTAATCTCTTAGAGATTCAATTTTCCTATAAGTTAAATGTTTATTTTGCATGTTGTGAAAATCAAATAAGATAGCATTGTGAAATTGTAAGGTGCAATGCAAATAGAAGATATTTTTGACCTGAAAACATACATACACAGAAAATAACAGGCTGTTTCTGCCCAGTGATGTACACCATGCACCATGTCAGTCTTCCTTTTGAAGAGCTACTCACTGCTTTCCCTAATATTCTCAGGGAGCCAGCTCAGTGTAATGTCACAATAAAGAGCTGGGGCTTTGGATCTGGATCAGGTGTGTTTAAATTCTCGCCTATTCATTTACAAGCTGTAGGACTTTGGGCGGTCCTAACCTCACTAAGCCTCTAGTTCCTCACCTTTAGTAAAGTGACTCCTCATGGGGCTGGTGAGTACCTGTCTTGTAAAGCCAAATGAGTTCATTCATGTAAAATGTTCTTAGCCCAGTGCCTGACATACAGCACGTATTCAACCAGATTGGGGAATTCAATAGACCACACACCTAAATTTCAGTCTCCTTGTAACTTCTCAGATATGCATATAACTCTTTTATAATCCTAAAATGGCATACTCACTAAAGCGAGAACAGCTCTTTTCATCAGAGTGCCCAGAACTCTTTTAGATAGAATTCATTAAAGCAAGAAAAACAGAAGAATATATATATATATATATATATATATATATATATATATTTTTAAATCTCTATTCACCTAAAAGTACTTTATAACTCAGTCTCTGACACATTCTGCTTTCCAGAAATCTTACAAAGGAATTATTTAGAGCCAATTATTAGCATCCATAGAGGCAGTGCTAACAAGGAATCTTTCCTGGGTCTGTAGATAGCTTCCATCAGTGTCTGTTGAAACATCACTGAACTGAGTCATTTAGTGCTTGTGTGAATGTCACATTAGCTTTCAGGGGGCATAATTTACTGTTAATTAATGGTCACTTAAATGCTTAATCTCTCTCCTGTAATTGATCTTTCTCCTCCAGCAAATTTGCATTCATAGTAGAAATGTAATTTATTATTTCTTCCCATTTTAAACAAAGAACTCTTTACCCTTATAGTTTATTTAAGCATATTTTTATTTCCTTCTTATTTTTCCTCATATCGTTGCTTGTTTCTCTGTTGTCCCTAGTTCTAGATGCTAGAACTTTCTCTTTTTACCCGAAGGCTTTGACACGTTCTGGAAAATATGTTTATCCATAGGGGCCGTATGGGTTGTTTCCTAGAAAAGATAGCAGAAGCTAATTTGAGTCTTTATGAGCAGAGGGTATAGAGAAAACACATTCATTTCCCAGAATTATGTTTCAATTCTGTCTCAGATAGTTTCCTGTATCAAAACATGCACATTTCAGTGTTTCCCCAACTGGGACTTGAATTGGGAGCTTCCAAGCAAGGTGAAAATGAAGTTGCCCAGAGCAAAGTTCACAGGAAAAGCACCAGACCAGCTTTACTTTGTGCTCCTGACTTCTCTCCCCTGGGATACACCAGCAAGAAATGGTCTCAGGTAGAGAGAGTCACAGCACATTTTTTGACAATCACAGTTCACAAAAACCCTAAAAATGATGCCTGATGCCAGCCACCTACCTTATTCCTCCATGCCTGAATAGCGGATGCCATTTTAGGCATCTTCGTGGGTGAATAGTTAGGGAGTAAAATGCTCATTAGCTCCACGGTTCTGGTGGTGATGAACGTGAATATTCCACTGCCCACAATGAGTCTGCAATTGCACCTCCAGCATCGTTGTTATCATTTTGGTCACAGTGACATTGATAAATCATAGAAATTGCTGCCTGTGGCGGCAGGTGACACGACATCATTCATAAAGAAATGGGTATAAACAGGACTGTCGCACAGGGAGAAGATATCTCATTTACAGTTTCCTGCTGGATCCCACATACCTTCAGCAGCTCATCAAAATAACCATCAAAACCACTGAGAGGTAAGGTGAATTCACGCACAGGACACTAGATAGATTTCACTCAATGCACTATGGCAGGAGGTGTGCAATTTGCTTCAGTCCAATGACTTAGTGATGCTTTGAATCCCCCAGGAGTTGGCAAAGCTTGTGAGCAAAATATCTTTTTGCAATTCAGAGGAAGCCCTCACAAATTTGTCACTTCCGGTTGTTGGTTCTCATTTCTCTTGCTTCTTTTTCCCTGGCCTCCCTTGCCTCAACAGCAATCACTGCTCTTCTAGAAATCAGGATTCCTAGGACATAAAGAATGGTGGTTCTCTGGAACCAGAAAGAATTTCTCCCAAACGAAGATCTCATGTTCTGACAAATGTGTTTTATTTAAAGACAATTGAGGGGCGCCTGGGTGGCTCGGTTGGGCGACTGCCTTCGGCTAAGGTCATTGAGACCCGGGATCGAGTCCCACATCGGGCTCCCTGCTCCGCGGGAAGCCTGCTTCTCCCTCTCTCACTCCCCCTGCTTGTGTTCCCTCTCTGGCTGTGTTTCTCTCTGTCAAGTCTTAAAAAAAAAAAAAGAATTGAGTGAGAAAGATTTTTTTTTTCTTTTAAGGAGAAAAGTATGAATTGGAATCTCGTTAATCCCATTATTTAGGAATCCATACAGATCTTTGGGTTCACTGGTTTTTCCATGTTTCTGCTTGGATTTCCCATTCAGCTGTTGAATTACAAATGGAAAAAATCAAAAGAAAAGTCCAAGGGGGAGATCACTTTTGGTTAAGTTTATAGGAAGGGGTTTTTTTTTTTTTAATTATTGGTTTTTTGTTTGTTTTTTCCCTGTGTTTTAGGAGGGTGTGATACAGGAAGAAGTAATTCTGATTCCAAGATGCATGATTGCTGTGAAAACAGAATTGTAAGGGCAATTTGGATCCTTGGAGATTCGGGTTGACTTATTTATCGTTACAGTGAGCTGTCCCTATTGGGCAGGCAAGTCATCAGCTTACTTGAAGTAAGCATCTGCCAAAGAGCCCACCAGCAGGCTGTGAACGTCAGCAGATCAGAATAAGCTAAAAACTGTATTCTGCCAGGAGCCCCCGAGTCCTGAACAGTCTGAGATCTCCTCGAGATGCTAAGCTCTTCTTTTCCTCCTCACCGTGGCGGTTTTGTTTTTCAGAAATCCTAGCCATGGACACACCTCATCCCAGGAACCCTGCTCTGTACCGTCTCACCAAGCAGCTACTACAGAAATACCACAAAGCAGTGAGGCCGGTTCGTGACTGGACTGAGGCCACCACAGTGTATCTGGATGTGCTTGTCCATGCTGTATTGGATGTGGTGAGGACTGTCTTACCCTCTCCGATTCTGCTTACCTGCTCTTTACATGGGAGCCTGGTTGATCTGGTAGGGAAGTTGACCTAGACTCGTGTTAGCAGTGAGCATGAGGTAAAATGCTCATTAGGCAAATCATGCTTTCTAGTCCCCGACTTGCAATGTGAGAGGCAGGTCGTCTAGAAATAGTTTGACGGAATTAAGAGGTCTTAAAAATTGTTATAGACCACTGTCCATATTTTATGAATTTACCGAAACCAAAAAATGGTATTTTTCCTCCTATGGCTCACATTTCTTAGGAATAGTAGCAGATTTAAGAAAAACATCTACCATTTACTGCCTGAAATTGAAAAAAGACAAGTGTGTGGTGCTTGAGTTTATACCCAAGGTGTTTGCTAAGGGTGGTGAGGGAAGATTTGCTTATAAACCTATCTTCTATCTCTAGAAAGTGGGTTGTTGGGGGAATTAAATGAGGGAATTCATGGAAAGCAGTTAGCAGAGGTCTTAGTAGGCCCTCTGTAAATGGTGGTTTACCCCTGCTTCCTCTTTCTCCTTTTTTCTTAAGCACAAAGTCTTCAGTATCAGTAGGTCCCAGATTTATTTTCATTTTTCTTAAGAGTAGACTTTACTGAACTTGTTTTGTTAATGTAATTTAATATATTTTTAAATTTAATTCTCAAAACTTGTTTTTCTGGGGCACCTGGTGGCTCAGTTGGTTAAGCGACTGCCTTTGGCTCAGGTCCTGATCCCGGAGATCTGGGATCGAGCCCCACATTGGGCTTCCTGCTCGGCAGGAAGCCTGCTTCTCCCTCTCTCACTCCCCCTGCTTTTGTTCCCTCTCTAGCTGTGTTTCTGTCTGTCAGATAAATAAGTAAAATCTTTAAAAAAAACAACAACTTGTTTTTCTAATTGAGGTATACATATGTTGAAATGCACAGATCTTGAGTAGACAGTCTAAGGAGTTTTGATAACTGGCTGCAGCTGTAGACACCACACCCCTATCAATATAACAAATATTTCCATCACCCCAGGAAGGCCCCTCATTGACTTCTCAGCCAATCCCCATCCCTCCATCCACGGAGACAATCACTGTTCTGATTGCTTTCATCATAGATTATTTTTGCCATTTCTAGAATTTCATATGAATGAAATTTCATTGTATGCCCTCTATTGTGTCTCGATTTTTCACTCAGCATCATGTTTTTGAGGTTCACTCATGTTGGGTTTATCAGTAGTTTTTCTTTTTTATTGATGAGTAATATTTGGTTATGATTATATCATGATTTGTTTATCCATTCTTTATTTTTTTGGAGAGCACAAGAGAGAGTGTTTGGGTGTGGGTGAAGAGGCAGAGGGAGAGGGAGAGAGACAGTCTTAAGCAGGCTCCACACCCAACGCAGAACCCAACACGGGGCTCAGTCTCATACCCTGAGTCATAGCCTAAGCCAAAATTAAGAGTCGGACACTTAAGCAACCCAGGTGCCCCTGTTTATCCATTCTTATGTTGATAGGCATTTGGGTTGCTTCCAGTGTTGGGATATTATTAAAGCTGCTATGAACATTCCTATACAAGCCTTTTTATGTACATGTTTTTATTTCTCTTAGGTAAAACCTAGAAGTGGAAGAACTGGCTCAGACAGTTCTCAGTTCCTCATTGGGAATCTGCCAGCCTGATTTACAAAGTGGTCGTGTATTTTACACTTCCACAAGTCAGGTACAGAGTTCCCATTGCTCCACAACCTCAGCAGTATTTGGTGTTATCAGTCTTAATTTTAGCCCTTCTGCTGAGGGTGTAATTGTATTTCATTGACGTTTTACTTTAAATTTCTCTGATAGCTACTGACCAGGAATTCTTTTTCATGTGCTTAATAACTACTTACATATCTTTCTTTGTGAAGTAGCTTTGTAAGCCTTTTTTTTTTTAATTGGATTGTTGGTTTTTTATTATAGGCTTATAGTCACTGTCTATATTGTCATATCTATACATTGCAGATGTCTATTACCAATCTCTGGCTTGTCTACTCATTCTCTTACAGGGTCTTATGAACAGAGATTTTAAAATTTAACGAAGTCCACTGTAAATCAGTTCTTTAGTTGCGGTTCGTGCCTTCTGGGTACTAAGGCTCCTTCAATACTCCCAGGTTCACAGAAGTATTTTCCTATATTTTCTGTCAGCAGATTTATAGTTTTTAGTTCTTTAGATTTAGTTATATGCTCTATTAAGGATTAATCTTTGCGATGGTGTGAGGTATGGGTCAAAGTTTTTGTTGTTTTTGTGTATTTGGTTTGGATTTTTATATTCAGACAGGAGTTCCTTTCACCATTGAATTGCTTGGTGCCTTGGTTGAAAATTAAATTGACTGGTAAGTGTTGGGCTATTTCTCTTGAAATCAGGCAGTATAAGTCCTTTGCATTTCTACATAAATTTTATAATTCTTATAATTAGCTTGTCAGTTTCTATTTTTTAAAAAACTGCTGGGTTGTTTAGAATGGTATGGGATCTGCCGAGTAATTTAAGGAAGAATTGACATTTTAATAATATTGAATATTCCAGTTCTTGAATATGTTAAGTCTGTCCATTTATTTGGGTCTTCAGCAGTGTTGCAATTTCCAGTGTGGAAGTTTTACATATATTTCTATTAAATGTATCCCAGAGTATTTTCAATACTGCTATAAATATTACTTGAAACTTTTTATTTTCTACTTACTTGTATTATAAAGAAATATTAATTTTGTATGTTCACTTGTATACTGTGGTCTTGCTAAATTCACTTATTAATTTTAGTAGGGTTTTTTTTGTAGTTGAATATTGTCTGCATATACATTCAGGTCATCTGCATATAGTTTTACTTCTTCCTTTCTAATCCCCTTTATATTCTTTATTTTTGCATTGTCATGTTGTACTGCCTAAGACCCCTCCTACAAGTTAATAGAAATAGTGAGAGCAGACATTCTTGTTTATTCCCATTCTTAGGGGAAAATTTTTCACCATTAGGTTTGATGTCAGCTATAGCTTTTTTATCAATGTTCTTTATCAGATTGAGGAAGTTCCTTCCTATTTATTGTACACTAAGAGTTTCATTTTGTTTTTTTAAACCATGAATGCATATTGAATTACATGTGATTTTTTTCTCCATCTGTTTTAAGCAGTTAATAGGGTAAATTATTTTTATTGATTTTTCAAATGTTAAAACATCCTTATAGTCCTAGGATAAACTCCATTTAATCTTAATTCTTTTTATATATTTCTGGATTTAAATACCTACTTAATATAGATTGCTTCTACTTTAATGGAGAGTATTGGGCTATAATTTTTATTTCTTGTAATGTGCATGTCTCATTTTGGTATCAGGGTTATGTTGGCCTTAAAAAAACCATTAAAATGTCTTCCCTCATCAATTTCCTGAAGGAGTTGTAAAATATGGATATTTTTCTTTCTTAATGTTTGATAGACTTGACTGGTAAAATCAACTAGGATTGGAGTTTTCTTGGTGAGAAGATATTCAAATTTGAATTCATTTTCATCAACATATATAAGAATGTTCCAATTTTCTATTTCTTCTTGCGTTGCTTTTAATAATTTGTGTTTTTCAAGGAATTTATTCATCTTGGTTGTCAAATTTGTTTATAATATTGCCTTCTTCATCCTCATGTGGGTAATTTGTGTGTTCTCTTATTTTCCCTTGACCGATATTGTGAAAGTTTTATCAATATTACATATTTTTTCCAAAAAACCAAATATTCGTTTTGAATTTAATCTGTTTATTTCACTGATATCTGCTCTTATCTTTACTAGGTACCTTTCTTTTATTTATTTAACTTTAAAGATTTTATTTATTTATTTGAGAGAGAAACACAGCTAGAGAGGGAACACAAGCAGGGGCAGTGAGAGAGGGAGAAGCAGGCTTCCTGCAGAGCAGGGAGCCCAATGTGGGACTCAATCCCAGGACTCCAGGATCATGACTTGAGCTGAAGGCAGACGCTTAACAACTGAACCACCCAGGCGCCCACTAAATTTCTTTCTTTTAAATTTGTTTTTCTTTACCTACTTTCTTAAAGTAGAAGCTAAGATCATTGATTTTAAGCCTTTCTTTTTCTAATTTTAGTGTTTATACTATCTCTAAGCACTGTTTTAACTATATCCTACAAAATTTTGAAGCATTTAAAATTGAAACATAAAGTACACAAAATGAGGCATGTTTTTAAATCTAATCGCTTCCCCCTGTCCCCAATACCTGGCAACCAGTGATCTTATCTTTCTCACTGTAGTTTATTCTTTCCGGAAAGTCATATAAATGGAATCCTATGGAATTTGCCCTTTGTTTTGGCTTCTGGCATGTGGCATATTGCCTTGGAGATCACACATGCTTTGCTGTAGGGTCAGTAGCATTCCACTGTGCAGGTGTGTGTAGTGCAGTTGGTTTATCTGTTTGCCAGGTGTTGGACACATGATTTATTTCCAATTCTGGGAAATCATGAGTAAAGCCACTATACACAATTGTGTATATTTTCACTTCTTTTGGGTAAATATCTAGATGTAGGATTGCTGAGTTGTATGATAAGCCTGTGTTTAGCTTTATAAGATACTGCCAAATAATTTCCCATAGTGGTTGTATCATTTTGCATTCCACCTGCAATGTATGAGAGTTTCAGTTCTTCCATATGATTGTCAGCACTTGATATTGTCAGTCTCTCTAAATTTTAACTATTTTGGTAGATTTGTGATGATAGCTCACTGTGGTTTTTAACTCCTGTTTCCCTAAAAACTAATGACACTGGATATCTTTTTGTGTGCTAATTTGCCAATTGATATCTTTTTCAGTAAAGTGCTCAAATCTTTCACCCATTTAAAAAACAATGTTGTTTATTACCTTATTGAGTTGCAGGAGTTCTTTAGATATTTTGGGTCTATTTCTTCTGGATTCTATTCTATCCAACTAATCAGCTTTTCTCCTGACACCGGCACATTGTCTCAGTTACTGCAGTGCTATAGAAGTATTGAAATGAGAATATGTATCCCAACCCTTTTCTTCCGTTTCCAAATCATTTTGAATCTTCCAGGTCCTTTGCATTTCCATATAAACTTGAAAATCAATTTCTTTTTTAAAAAGTGCTGGAATTTTTATTGGGATTACATTAAATCTATAGATCAATTTGAGGAAAATCAATATTTTAATAATAGTCTTGCAATATGTGAGCACATTTTATCTGTCCATTTATTGAGTTCTTTAATTTCTCCTGGTAATTTTTTTTTCTGGTAATATTTTGTAGTTGTCAGTGTTTTACACATATTTGGTTAAATGTATCCCTAAGTGTTTCACATTTTTGGTACTATTATAATGGTATTTTATTTTATTTTATTTTATTTTATTTTATTTTTTTATTTTTATAAATGGTATTTTTAAATGAATCTCTTTGTGGCTAGCATACAAAAACACAGCTGATTTGTATGCATTGGCCTTAGATACTGTGACGACCTTAACCATCTCTTATTAGTTTTACAGGCCTTTTTATAGATTCAGATTTTCTGTGTAGAAGATCACATTGTCTATGAATAAAAACATTTTGCTTCTTTATTCTTTATACCTCTTTTTCCTTTTATTGTCTGTTGCACTGGCTTGAACCTCCAATAAAATGTTAAATAGAAGGGTATACTATTCCATAAATTATCAATTTGATAAATGCATTTGATAGTATTATTAAAATCTTCTTGGGCGCCTGGGTGGCTCAGTGGGTTAAAGCCTCTGCCTTTGGCTCAGGTCATGATCTCAGGGTCCTGGGATCCAGGCCCGCATCGGGCTATCTGCTCAGCAGGGAGCCTGCTTCCTCCTCTCTCTCTGCCTGCCTCTCTGCCTACTTATGATCTCTCTCTCTCTCTCTGTCAAATAAATAAATGAATAAATCTTTAAAAAAAAGAAAGTTTTAAAATCTTCTCAAACTTTATAAATTTTTGTTGTTCTATTAATGTCATAGTTAGGAGAGTTAAAGTCCCCAACTCTAAGTGTGCTTTGTCTATTTCTCAGATCTATATTTGGTGAGTATGCATTTAGAATTACATGTCTTCTTGATGAACAGATCCTTTTAACAATATGAAATACCCCTCTTCGTGTCTAGTGATATCCTTTTCTTAAAGTTTTTCTCATGCTTACTTCTTGCATACTGTATGTTTTTGCTGTCCTTTCATTTTCAGTCTCTCTCTACAACATTGTATTCAAGGTCCTTTCCGGGAGGCAGCATATAGTTGGGTCTTACTTTTTTTTTTAACCTTTATTTTGAAATAATTATAAACTTACAGGAAGTTGCAAATAAATTCACAGGGAGGTTCTGTGCACCCTTTACCCAGTATCCCCCAATGTTAACATCTTAGGCAAATATAATATAGTTCTAGTTCTAGAACATTGACATTGGTTCAATCCACAGAACTTATTCCAGTCTCTCCAGTTTTACATATAGTCATTTGTGTGTGAATGTGTGTGTGTCTATGTACCTTTATCACATGTGTAGCTTTGTAACCACTGCTACCACACATCAAGTGCACAGTCATCACCACGGGCTGCCTGGTTCTGTCCTTTTATAGCCACACCCCTGTCGCCTATCCCTAACCATTGGCGACCAATACCTCTCACCTCCATCTTTGTAATTGTGTTATTTTGAGAATGTTCTATAAATGCAAACATAGAGTATGTAAATTTTGAGATAGATTTTTTTCAATTGGTATAATTCCCTTCAGATTCACCCACGTTGCACATATCTTGAGTTTGTTGGTTTTTATTGCTGAGCAGTATTCCGGGGCTTTGCCTTTTTTTAACCTGTCAATCTATGCATTTTAATTGAAGCATCTCGTCCATTTACCAACAACCATCTTGCTCTTTGTTTTCCAGTTGTCCCATCTGTTTTTGTTGTTGCTATTCTTCTGCTTTTCCTTTTATCCTGCTTTACTTTAAGTAAATTAAATATTTTTTAAATATTTGACTTTGTTCTTCTTTTGGCTTGTTAGCATCCTTCTGTATTATTTTTTAGAGGTTGTTTTAGAGATTTCCATATCCATCAATCACTTAATATTACTTAGAATTAATATTACTGTCCTTCACATAAACTGTGCAAATCTTACAACAGTAAAATTCCCTTTCCTGGCTACACTGTCCTTTGTACTACCTTTGTTTTCAGTTTTACATTTACATACATAATATGCCCCACAATACAATGTTATTATTTTAATGTATTTTGTTAAAATAACTAAATAATTTCTCTTTATTTAAATGGAGACATTTTTTCTATGTTAATATCTTAATGCTGTGCTGTGAATTATAGACTCTGATTTTTTGACTGAGAATTAGACAGTGTAATTGATTAAAAAATAATTTTCAACTTAAAATACAATGGATATATTTTAAATTATGTTTTTAAATAATTTAAATTATTTTTTTTGTCTGATACAAGGATTTTTTTAAAGACTTATTTATTCATTTAAGAGAGGGAGGGTGAGTGTGTGCACAAGCAGGGGTGGGGGCAGAAGGAGAGGAAGAGAGAGTATCCTCAAGCAGATTGCCTGCTAAGCACGGAGCCTGAGATCATGACTGGAGCCAAAATTAAGAGCCAGCGGCTTAACCGAGTGGGCCACCCAGGCGCCCCACAAATTATTTTAACATTACTTTCCTCCAGCTCAGATAAATCCCTAATCATTATTTCTTTATAAAACAAGAACATTTAAATGATACACCAAAAAAAAAGTCTTAGTTTTCACAAAAGTACTAGATTTATGATCCTAGAAAATATTTAATTAAGTGCCAGGAAATATCCACCCCTACTCCAAAGGCTTAGTCTTACATAAAACTCCCAGAAAGCATAAAGCTTACAGAAAACACCCTTAAATTTCCTCTGTAATTGGATATTGAACTGAAAGTTTTGAGAGTTAATTTCCTGGGACTTTATCTTCACATACTTAGGGAACACTAGTCCCTGCTAGTTGTCAGTGGGTTATTGTAACTGTATTATTTATCAGACACTGTAGAATGGGAATAGCATGATTTGAATAAAGACACAGGGTATGAGTCATATCATGCAAAACCCCAGGACACACATATAATCAACTTGGAGTAAAAGAATAGGACTACCTTTAGGTCTATCCCCATCTTCCCACTTTCTACTTATTTTACTTATTACATATTGATTAAGATAAAGTAGAGTTGCTCAGGCTTTCCTTTGAGGATTAGCTGGAGATAAATAGAGAAAAGGAGTAAAGTTTCTATGGTAATATTTTTCTCTTGGAACAACCATATCAAATTGAAATATATTTGTTTCTTTCTATCCTGATAAAAGAAAATAAAACCAGGTTACTTATTGTAGTTAAGGAGAACACCATTATTTTTTTCAAAGATATATTTTCTCCATTGGCATGGAATATACTAATTTTTTACTAGAATACGTTAGACAGTAATACTGTCTTATTGGATTTGGCAGACTTTCCTTCAGAAATCTGGAAAAATCTCAAATCCCGTCCCTCTCGTTTTATCCATGTCTACTGCCTTAATCTTATCTTCTCAATGCAACAATGAGACCAACCCCTTGTTGTGTCCTGCCTGTATGCTGTTTCCTCCACTGCATGTCTTTGTCTTCATTCTCCATCTGCAAAATACTGTAATCCTTCAAATCTCAACTCCTGCAAAAGATTCCCCTCAAATCTGCAAGCTGTGACAGCAATGCTTCCTCCTTTAAATCCACTAAAATCTGTGTATTTCTTAACACACAGAGTTGTTTGTTAAAAATGTCACATACCCTGTTTTATTAATAAGCTGCCTGAGGGAAGGGCTTGCTTACTCATGTTCATATTTACCATAATATGCTGCGTAGTGTATCTTACTTCAAAGATACTGGTAGATATCTGTCAAGCAATCAATTAAGATAGCCTAAATGCTTTGAAAATGTCTCTAGTACATTCAGCAGGGCTAAGCCTAAAGTTCATTGTGGAGACAGAGTGGGTTTTGAAGGACTCGAGGAAATCGAGCACAGAATCGGACAGGAACACCCCCCAACTGAATAGATAACTTCTTGGGTACATCAGCTGCTGGCAACTTTTGTCTGAAGTGAAGAGCTTTCCACGCAGTTTCCACCACAGCACCTCGCTTCCATTATAATGTTTTGCCTCCCGTTTTGTTTATATGAAAGACTATAGTCTCGTCTTAGAATT
Organism: Spilogale gracilis; assembly: GCA_004023965.1. Lineage (NCBI taxonomy): Eukaryota > Metazoa > Chordata > Mammalia > Carnivora > Mephitidae > Spilogale > Spilogale gracilis. Next base: position 160,148 of record PITA01000367.1, on the reverse strand, counting down.
TCTGGGTATTATGAGTACCTTAGGGAAATCTGATTATAGAGATAGTCTACTCAACAGTGAAGAGTTTCAATTTGTTTCTATTGAGTTTTGTCAATTCCGAATCTCAGCTACCTTTGTATTCCAGTCCATTGACTAGAGCCTCCTAGCCAGACGTTGAGGCATCTGTTTCTATAGTATTCAGAACTGGGAAAGATAAATAAGAACGTGCGGGAATTATCTGTATATTTGCTAACCACCAATTTAGGTCTAAATAGACTCCCTCTGTTAGGAAGACTAATGAATTCCAATTCTCTGAAATATCCTTTGCTTTTAACAAGCAAGATGGAAGGTATCTAAAGAAAAGAAAGAGAGAGAGAGAGATACACAGAGGGAAAAGCTGTGAATAATGCCACCAGAGAACCAATTATGTTCACCAGCTGGCATTGAGAAACTTGTTTCCTTTGACAAAAAAAAAAAAAAAAAAAGATTTCAGTTTTAGCCTCAAACTCCTTTTTGACATTGTGTTCTTTAGGGCTGAATGGCAAATGCTCCCAGACACCCTCTAATATATTAGGGAAAATTCTTAACTCTTGTTACATGTAATGTGACAAAGCAATGGGCAGGAAGAGAAAAATGAGCTATGGCATCAGCATGGCAGTTAATAAGAATCAACTGAGTAAAATAATAGTCTCTCCACCCATGACTGAGTCAGTGATGCATTCATGACTTGGCATGACAGAGATTTAAAAAAAAAAAAAAAAAACAACAAACAACTGATCAGGACATTTCGTAGATGTGAAAGTATATTTGTTGTGAAAGGTTACAAGCTATATTTTCCAGTAATACAGTCTGCATTTTGAACCTGATCATCCCCCAATTTGTGGAGAACCCTTATCGATGGCAGTTAAGCCTAGAACTGAGCCCTTTGTGCTTTAGTCAGGGAGAGAGACACTACATCCTACAGTGTCAATAAATCAAAGCCCAGTTCAACAACATGACAGTCCAGAGGAAGAAAATCAAATCTAACTAAATAATGCCGATTTTAGAAACATTATCTATTTCAGAAGCTCTCAGCTGGTAAAACTTGGACGTAAATGGTGTCACTTCAAGGTTCATTCATGTTATAGCATGTGTCAGAATTTCTTTGCCTCTTAAGAGGCCACATGGTGTTACGTCATAAGTATAGACCACATTTTGCTTATGGATTCACCTTTAATGGATACTTGGGTGGCTTCTACCCCTTGGCTTTTGTGAGTAATGGTGCTGTGAACATTGGTGCACAAATAACTGAGTCTCTGCTTTCAGTTCTTTGGGATTTATACCAAAGAATGGAATTGCTAGACCATATGGTAATTCTATTTTTAATTTTTTAGGAACTGCCACTGTTTTCCGTAACAGCTGTACCATTTTATATTCCCACCAATAGTGCACAAGGATTCCAATTACTTTACATCTTCACCAACACTTATTTTCCGTTTTTGTTTGATTTTGTTTTGTTTTTGTTTTAGTAGCCATCTTAATGAGAGTGAAGTGGTATTTCACTGTGGTTTTGATTTACATTTCCCTGATGATTAGTGATTGTATTAGCCAGCTTGGACTGCCATAACAAATACCATGGACTCTATTTCTCACAGTTATCTAGAGGCTGAGAAGTCCAAGATCAGAGTTCTAGCCAATTAGATTCCTGGTGAGAGCTCTCTCCTGGCGTGCAGATGGCTGCCTTCTTCTTGTATACCCATATGGAAGAGAGAGGGATCATTGTCTCTTCCTCCTCTTCTGAGGTCATCAATCCTAGTCATAGAGGGTGCCCTCATTTAATCTTAATTACCTCCTCAAAGTCCTGTCTCCAAATTTAGTCATATGCGAATTTTAGAAGGACATAATTTGGCCCATAGCAGTGATGTTGAGCATATTTTCATGTGCTTATTATCCATTTGTATATCCACTTTGAAGAAGTACCCATTTTGAAATAGGGCCATTGTTTTGTTTTCATTTATAGAAATCCTTTATATATTCTGGATATTAACTCCTTATCAGATATATGATCTGTAGATATTTCCATGCTGTGGGTTTTCATTTTACTTCTTGATGCTGTCCTTTACCTTTAAAGCACCAAAGTTTTTCATTTTGATGTAGTGCCATTTACTTTTTTCTTTGGTTGCAGGTTGTTATGGTGTCATGACTAGGAGACAGCTGCCTAATTCAAAGTCAGGAAGATTTGCTTTGTTTTCTTCCTTTTTTTTTTTTAAGATTTTATTTATTTATTTGAGAGAGAGAGTGTAAGAGAGAACATGCGAGGGGAGAGGGTCAGGGGGAGAAGCAGACTCCCCACAGAGCTGGGAGCCTGATGTGGGACTCAGTCCTGGGACTCCAGGATCACGACCTGAGCCGAAGGCAGTGGCTTAACCAACTGAGCCTCTCAGGTGCCCCCATGTTTTCTTCCTTTTAAAAAAAGATTTATTTATTTATTTGAAGACAGAAAGAATGTGTGCACACATAAGTGAGGGGAGGGGCAGAAGGAGAGGGAGAGAATCTCAAGCAGACTCCTCACCGAGTTTAGAGCCTGGCACAGGACTCTGTTCCAGGACCCCGAGATCATGACCTAAACCAAAACCAAGAGTCAGCTGCCCAACTGACTGAGCCACCCAGGCACCCCTCCTATGTTTTCTTTTAAGAGTTTTACAGTTTTGGGGCGCCTGGGTGGCTCAGTTGGTTGAGTGACTGCCTTCAGCTCAGGTCATGATCCCAGAGACCTGGGATCGAGCCCCACATCGGGCTCCCTGCTCAGTGGGAAGCCTGCTTCTCCCTCTCTCATTCCCTCTTCTTGAGTTCCCTCTCTCGCTGTATTTCTCTCTGTCAAATAAATAAATAAAATCTTTAAAAAAATGGGCAAAACCTTCAGTAAACATTTAAAAAAAAGTTTTACAGTTTTAGTTCTTACATTTATGTTTATGGTCCATTTTGAGTTAATGAGTTAATGTTTACACATGGTGTGAGATATTCCTTTTAAATCCTAAGAACATAGTAGTTTTAGAATGCTCTTTACTAGGGTAGATATGAAAAAATTAGTAAGGAGTGGGTTCTTTTTTTGTTTATCATTCTTAGGGGTCTTTTAAAAAAATTACTCATTGCCAAGATGAGGAAATCACATCTAAGTAATCAAAAATACACTTCATTTACAGTAAGCTCATCCAGTCTGTTTGATAAGCAGAGAAATCCAAACATAATGTAACTTAACAGGAATTGCTACCAAGAGCAGTTGCGATAACACTCATTGAAATATTATGAATAATATCTTGATTACAAAAAAAGCTTGGTCTCAGAATTGGCTAAAGTTACATGTCACTTTTTAGTTTGATTAATGGCAGAGTAACTGATTAGGGTAGGAAAGGGATTAGCAGATCATTCAAGATGTCAGATGTAGTCACAGTGCCATTTTGTCATAGATACTGTAGTGAGGTTCATAGTGACAAGCATGTGTAATAAATAGGAACCGAGAATACTCAGATTTGAAGAGTCAAAGCAGTACCTTCAAAATCAGCATATTTAGTTAGATTTGGATTTTTCTCTGTATTATCATGTTGAATTGGACTTTGATTTGTTGACATTCTCAGATTTGGTACAGACTTTTCTTTTTGCTTTGCAGGATGTACAGAACCAAAAACTAAAGACGAGTATATGGTACCACGAGGTAAATGATGTTTCCTTCTGTGCATGCTAGACTCTTGATCTTAACCTGTTGCAAAATATCATTATTCTAAGGAATAGAGGTTTTCTTTGTGTTTGTAACTTAGCTTTTTAGATCTGCACCTAATGTATTAGGATTTGTGTAAGATATATGGCCATGATTTCTGGTTGGGCAGCATCTTTAGGAGCTGGGAAGAAAGTCCTTTCCCCTAACAGTGCCAACAAGCAGATCAGTTGGGTCATTCATCCATATCCCTCTTCAGTTCTTTGGTGAGATTGACACTGCCTCTTTTTGATGAATTTCTTTTCTGGCTACTCCTTACAGGTTTGGGATGATGAGTTTTTATCCTGGAACCCCAGCATGTTTGATGAGATTAGAGAGATCTCTCTACCTCTAAGTGACATCTGGGCACCTGACATCATCATTAATGAGTTGTAAGCACTGGGGTGTATTTCCACGGGGTTTAAAACTGCTTGGACTTTTCATACCAGTTGCTCTTACTTTCAGTCATTGCTGCTGTTTTTTGTTTCTCACCTTGAAGAGGATTACAATATAGGGAATATGCAAGTTAGAAGTACCATGATTTGACGTCATCTAAGATACAGATTTGATTACAAATATTTGAAGTTACTCATGGATTATGTCTATGTTTCAAGAGTAGCAACTGAATTAACTTTTGAGAGTGATTACTGAGTCCATCTTTGCCAGGGTGAATTATGTCATGGAAAATGTAATTCTGTATTTGCACTTCTAGGCGAGTCCTGGGTATCATGGTCACTACCATCTTATAATCAGTTCTGTTTGTGGATTGAAATGATGAAGGCCCTCTCTGTAACAGTGAGATCTCTTGTGTTTCACATAGTGTGGACATCGAAGAATCACCCGACCTTCCATATGTCTATGTGAACTCATCTGGGACCATTAAGAACTCTAAGCCTCTCCAGGTGGTCTCTACATGCAGTTTAGAGACCTATGCGTTTCCGTTTGACATCCAGAACTGCAGCCTGACCTTCAGTAGCGTCCTGCACACAGGTAAACTGCGAGAGGCACAGTCTGCTAGCAGGGGACACACTGTGCTGGGTTGGCATACACAGGTGGGATTCGGTTGTGCCATCCGTAAGGGGCATTTTATTCTTGCACATAATTGACTCTTTACAAATCTAAATCTCTTCTTATAGTTCTTTGGCTTCTGTTGTAACTCAGACTAAGTACAGTGTTGTGCCCGGCTCATTGCTGCTGTGAGTTTGGGAACACAATATTCAACCTCTGCTGCCACCAAGAAGATTATAGAAGTCATAGGACCAGGGCCAGCATTCTATGGATAATGGAATACAAACTAAATTCACAGTTGGGCTTTGTTTTTGGTTTTGTTTTGTTTTGTTTTGCTGCTAGAAAGATTTTATTCCATGTCTCTATCCCTAATTCACAATGGCTATATTGAGCCCTGTCTCAGTGAGACTATACATGTGGGGGCAGGAGTAAAAGGAAGAATTTGGATTGGGAGTCGGAAAAGAGGGTTGTCACCGAGGCCTGTCTCTGTAGGGAAGTCACTTGTTTCTCTTGTTTGCAGTGCACGATGTCGACCTGGCCTTCTTGAGAAGCAGAGAAAACATTAAGCATGACAAGAAGGGATTTTTGAATGACAGTGAGTGGGAGCTTCTCTCTGTGTCCTCAACGTACAACATCCTGCAGAGCAGTGCTGGAGATTTTGCCCAGATTCAGTTTAATGTAGGTTCTTCTCCTCCCTATCTGTGCTGCCCTCTTCTCTTCAGTCTTGGGCCATCTGAGTTGGGCTGAGGAGTCTGTGCTCTGCTGCATGTTCTCTCTCATCATCTGAGAACACTTAACTCTTGTGACTCTGGACACCCCCTTGCATGATGGCATTTCCCAGACCAAAGATCCAGCCACAGACGCTGGACTCCTGCTGTAGATATCCCTTATGTGGGTATGAAAAGAATGGTTTTCAGGCACCTGAACCACTATAGCAGGCATCTTCAAGCCTTTTGGTACATACTAACTTCCTCATTACTAGTTGCTACAGAGAGGGGGGAAAAAAAGAAAACCCACATACAACAACAAATTGGGAGAAGACTATCTTTTCCACATTATTATCCGGTTTTTAATTGAGTCAATTATTAATTCCAGATACAAATGCATAAAATTGTCATTTTTAACTTGACTATCTTGAGCAGTTAGGTAACAAATCACGTGCAGGATCCTCGGAGCCTACTGGTGGTTTCTGGATCAGAGAGGACACCTGCTCTAAAATGACCCAGATCACCCAGACTTCTCAGATGTACCACCAGGGACGCTCTTGGCCGCACTGTCATGGGGAAGTTTGTCCTCAGGAGCTTGGGAGGTGGGTGTAGGGCAGGGAAGCCTGCTGATTTACCCAATTCCAGAGGCAGCCATTCTCCATTCCCTGGCCCTTCTGGTACATTGTCCTGATAAGTGGTTTGCAGCAAGTTCATGCAACTGGTAGACCCCATGATTCTTACTCATTTCTGCTTTTCTGCACCAAGTCAGCTAGTGGTGGTGGCAGTTGGGTGGGGAGGAGTCCTTCATGCCAGGTAATGTTTCTGATTGAAAAATAGAAAACAGGTCAGGATTATACCCAAGATGAATTCTCTTGGAAACAAACCTTTCAAATAAGAAGAAAATTCAGACTAGACTAGGTGCTATGGTTATGCTGAATAATTGTATAGTATACAATTATAGTATACAAAATAGGGTGGTATTGAAATAAGCTATTATCGAGGGCACAGATGCCCCTTCTTTGTTAATAGGTGTTCTATGTAGCTTCCTAGCAATGCTCTGGTTAAATCAGGCCCTCCTAGAAATAAGCTCTGGTTTGAACCTGACTCCTGTCTAACTAATGAATCACAACTCATACCTTTCTAGTGGTGGGGTTTGTGTGTTTCCCTGGTCTGCTTGGTTTTTAGCAAAGCTAGCATTGTCTTATTTGTCCACTTCTTTTTAAGCGACAGAAAAGGAGGGGAAGAAAAGAAAGCTTTTTTAATTTCAATGAGTTTCTTGGCTAAGAGTAAACACCTCATTAATTTTAAAGATATCAGCCCACAAACATTATTAATGCAGCCCGAATAATGGAGAGCATTAAAGGAAAATGTGAGGGAGTAGCACGTGCAAGGTGGAACATCGTCACCTACCAAGCGCTCCAGAGAATGCTGCACACACCATTACCTACGCTGCACGAAGGAGACAAACAAAGGCAAGAGACAGGGCACATAAACAGGAGCCATGCACGCGCATGCACGCGCACATGCATGTGCACACACACACACACACTTTCCATAAAGCAGCCATTATTTGTGGTTACATGTCACCCCTTACCCTGAATATTAGTTTGTCTTCTTTATAGTGGCAAAAGGTATTCTAGGTAGTAGCTCCATTTTATATATGATGAACAGAGACATAAAGGATCGTTTAAGGAAAGGAGAAGCTTCCCTGCATCTCACGAGCAATGATCCCACTCCTCTGCTCTGGTCCCTGCCATGCTTCATCTGCATTTACAGTATGGACACAGAGGCAGGCTTGAGGTGGACTGTGATAGGATTTCATGTTTGTAGAGATTTTCCCTGGGTCTCTTGGCCTGGGGGTTGAACTGGGATATCTTGCAGGGCTGCATTCCAGCCTGGCCCTCTAGAACATAGGAGGGCGGGAACCCTGGGGAGAGTCACAGATCATGTTTCATAGGGCAGGGAGTCAGACTCAGCAGTGCTTGCATAGCTCTGAACAGACGTAAAGTAGATTCAGTGACTGTCCCAGTTCTCTTTCTCCCTGACCTGTTTCAGCCTTCATGCCCCCCACCACCACGCCTGCCATGTGTACCATTGCTAGGTTTATGTTCTCTTACTTCCTGTCAGTCATCCTACTCTGAAGTTAGTAACTGAGGTGTCCTGATGTCCTTCAGTAGCCCTTGGACAATGATGTTAAATTCAGAGCCTGCTTCCATTCCATCATTGGGTCTACTAGGGTCCTGTCCTGACAGCAAAGGGCCATGTCCCTCTTAATCTAATCATGTGCTGTAGTCTGGTCCAGGCTGCCCAGCAAAGGGTTGGAGACAAGTTGGGGAAGGCGGGAGGAAAAATGATCTTTTCTAAACATGTTGTCACTCTGGGCCTGATGTGCTCTGCTAATGGGCAATCCTATCTGCTGACTCCAGGACACATAACTGTTTATCAGAGGGCACTGCTAACACTTTGGAGTCAGGCTACATTCCACAGGGAGCCCAGAGCATAGGCACTTCTGCCTACAGGGATGTGTGTGTGCAGCCTGGCTCCCGATCCAGCAGCCTTAGGAGGGGAGCTTACCTCCAATACATTATTGGAGGTGCTGATTCCCAAAAGCGGCAGGGAGAGCATTTGATTTCTGTATGGCAGCTTTTTGTTTTTTGGGTTGTTTTTTTTTAAGAATGAGGGTAGAAGTGGGAGCAGGTAGGAATAAAATATGAGAATTCGTTTTGGATGGAAGAGGGTAGACAGCTGTGGTAACTACAGTGAGCCCAACACTCAGATATCCTCACACTGAACGAAAAGTCTATGCAGGCAGGAGGTGGGGGTCATCAAGGGGACTCCTAGAAAAACACAGAGGGGCATTTGAGGAAGAAAGTTGACTCATCTATCCTCTTTCTCTGACATAGTTTTTCTTTTTAGATTAGGGTAGAGTAGTTTTGTTGAGATATCCATTGAATGCAGTTAATAAACTTGACAGAAGATCTTTCTGATATCCACCAGATCGAGAGAGAGAGAAGAGAAGAGAAGAGAATTTAGAGTCCTAGAAATCTTTCCAGGGTCACTCAAGGATCCCTGGAATCATGGGCTTTCTGCTCATCCAGCCTGACCCATGGACCAGATCCAAGAAACTCTCACTTCTGTGCAAGAATCTTACTTATATGGCAGCAACTTTCCCGTTCTTTCTGAACTGGGAATGTTGGGAGGGGCTTGGGAGAGGAGGAAGATGGGCTTCTGTATGAAGCGTGAGTCTGGGCGTCAAAAATTCCAACTATGTCATAAAGACGGTCATGCAAAATTGAGTACTGGTGGGGTCTACCATCAAGAAGGCAATTAGAGGCTAACCTTGGGGCCTATTCCATCTCCAAGGAGCTCTCCACACACACATTCTGAATTAGATTGATCTCTTTCATTAACATCAATAGGCTCCAAATACCTTTGTGTACTTATTATTACCTGGCTTTAATGGATAATGAAATTGTGGCATAATATTGCTAACACCTGAAGGGTGTCTAATGGAGAACACGGACTGAAACTAAAGTGCTTTTTTTCCCTTTCTGTGGAATTTAAAGGCACCAGCTCCTTTAGTCCATTAGAAATGATGGGCACTAGGTAGGGCCAGTACCATGGAGAGCAGCATCCCACTGAGCTGGTGACAGATCTTTCTCCCCAGCATCAGCAGTCAGTTATTGTCTCCTGTGTGTCCTGCAGAGAGGTGGCCCCCAGAGGACTGACCTCACCAGGAGAGCCCCTATTGGTGCTAACTCCACACCCCACCTTACTGAAACTAAAAGTAGCATTGCACATAGACGCCAGTATAACTCAGCAAACATCTTTTGAGCTCTTATCACATGCCAGTGTCAGTGGCCCCTGAGGACACAACCATGAGTAAAACAGGGCTCCTGGTATCCATCATGGGCCTCAAATGTGGTGTAGGGAGACATTGTAACCATAACCACAAAACTGAGCATTTATCGGACACCAGGCAGCATTTAAGAGTTTGTACATGTAAATCCTCACATGTCTATGCGATTGGTGCTCTGAGTACAAACCATACAAATGGATGAATTGGAGGCACAGAGAGGTTAACTCACCCAAGTCTAAATAATGTACCCAAGGGGACAGGGTGACTGTGGAGCCTGGACCTGGACCCAGACAGTCTGACTCCAGAAACCATATGCTGATCCTATATGTAGCACAACTGCCACGCAACTCAACATAATGCGATATATTCCAGGGCATTTTGGGGGGTTCATCCACTGTGTGTTACTGGGCAAGTCACCTGTAATTGCTTTCTAGGGCTTCCATAACAAAGGACCACAAACCAGTGGCTTAAAACAATAGGAATAAATTTATTCTCTCACAGTTCTGGAGGCTAGAAATCAGGATGTCAGCATGATTAGTTCCTTCCAACTCTGAGGGAGAACTGGTTCCATGCCTCTCTCCTAGCTTTTGGTGGCTGCCAGCAGTCCTTGATTTGTAGATGTTATCACTCCAATCTCTGCCTCCATCCTTACATGACATTTTCCTTTATATACCTCTTCTCCTTTTCTCCTAAGGACACCAGTTATATTGAGATAAGGGCCCACCCCTACTGAATTCTAAGACCTCTTCTGAGCCACTTAATTATATCTGCAGTGATCCCGTTTCCAAATAAGGTCATTCTTAGCTTCCAGGAAGGACATTCATTCTTGGACCATTACAGTCCACTGCCCTTTTACCCCTCAAAACTAATGTCCATCACATGTGCAAATGCACCCACCCTATCCCCTAAATGTCTTAACCCATTTTAGCACCAACTCTGAGACAAAAATGTAATCTAAATATACACTCAGAAGGTCCCAAATCTTATCATCTAAGTCAGGTACAGACTCTGAGCATGGTCCGTTCTGGGGCAAACTTCCTTTCCATCTGCAGACTCCAACCACCAGAGTCCAGTTGCTGATTTCATGGGATAGAGAGAGGCAGAAACCTAACCTATTAGCTGTTCTAATTCCAATCTTTAAAAAAGTGCTTGATGTTCTGTTCATGCTCAATTAATGTTCCTTGAACAAGAGAATAATGGGATTTAAGGATCAAGCGAAGTATGAAAATAAGCCATTTCTGAAAGCTATATGATAAAATTTAGAATTTTTTTAGGCTGCACTGGGCTTATAGAGAAAATTAATCTAGTCCATAAGTAATATTGCTCCTAAACCAACCTAAATAAAAAGGAAGGTCCTTTGTTCTTGAAGAAAACCAAAGAGAGAGTCTATCTAGCTGTGTTAATTGTATAAGCAAAACACTGGCAAGGGAGACTTCTGCTCCATGTGACTGCAGAGTTAATTGTCTACACTTGTAGCTACATGTCTCCCTTCTCCCTTCAGCTACTGTTGACATCCAAGGACAAAATATCCTCCTGACAGACTAGCTACATGGTTGGTAGGGCCAGGTACAAAGTGAGAAAGTGGAACACTCTATTCAAAATGGCAGCCCAGCAGAGCATGAAACCAGGTGCCAATCCCTCCTAAGTGCTGGGCCCTGTGTAAATTCCCAAGCTGTATGCCCACGAAGCCAGACTGCCTCCCAGCCTCTTGGCTCTTGCCACATCTCTCCCCTGGCACCTTGGGGGGCATGGAATATGATAAAACTGGGGAGCTGTCTTTGCTTCTGGCCCAGGTTTCTGTTCACTCTCTGCATCAGCCTCTGGGTGGAGCAGGACCAGCTAAGCACATGCTAGTTACACAGGAGCCTTATGTAGAGTAGAACAGCCAATCTCAATCATAGCCAACGTGCTCAGCAAGCAAAAAGTAAGGTGCTTTTTATTTTTTTTAAATTTTTTAAAAAATATTTGTTAATTTATTTTGGGAGAGAGAGAGAGAGGAGGAGCAGAGGGAAATAAAGGTAAAGGGAGAGAGAGAATCTTCAGCAGACCCCATGCCCAGTGCAGAGCCTATCATGGGGCCTGATCCCATGACACTGAGATGAAGACCTGAGCTGACACCAAGAGTTACACACTCAACTGACTACACCACCCAGGTTCCTTAGCAAAGTGCTTTTTTTAAAAAAGGAAAATCAAGGCATGCGGCCAGGATCACCTAAGCTAGCACATGTGGGCACTTAGAATTGAGGTGCTGAAGCTCAAGTCCCTTGACTGTAAGTCTGGGCTATTTCTGCTTAACCACCCTGCCCACTCGGACTTCCTTTAGACTAGTGTTCTTACGCTTTTCATCCTCTTCATGTCATATGTGCTGTGAAGTCTCTAACGGAGTCTTCCCACTTCTCCCCTCTAGAGACAGCAGGCTTGATCGCCCTCCCCCACCCCACATAGCCCAGGCCAGGTGCACCGCACAAGACCTGCGTGCACTCCAACCATTCGTCTCCCTCCCGCCCCCAGCTAACCGCAGCCATCTCCGTCACAGCATGATGAAGACAGCCTGAGAGGCACAGGGTGATGACAGTTCATTTGGTTATTTTTCTTGTTGACTGTGCTTTGGTAGAAATGTGTTCTAACCAAATTATTACAAAACATGAGTGTGGCTCTCTTTTAGATATGTGCAGCCAATTGGGCTTGATGTGAAAGACAAAAGCCAGACCGCAATCCTCCAGATGGCTCTGACGTTAGGATATGCTCCAGACCCCATGGCTGGGGGCCCCCTGTTCTCTTCTGCAAGATAGTAGATGTCTGGTCTCGCCTAGCCAAGCTCCTCCCCACCATCTTCTCCCCACCCCTGCCTCTACCTGGGCCTCTTCTGTGTGCTTGCCTTGCAGAGCAGGAGACGGAGAGGCGGGGGAAGAGCCCTGAACTCAGCTCTGATGTCTGCTCAGACGGAGAGTTGTACCTACGCTGTGGGGGTGTTCTACTACCTGCCAACAAGCTCACAGTGGGAATTAAATAAACCACATCACATGCATACAAGCATTTCACATGTTATCTTGACATGTGAAAGCATTCGGCTGTTTGGTGGATCAGAGAAATGGGAGACTTCAGATATTAATTTGGTCCAAGATCCAACAGGAGAGAGCTCAGAACATTCATTTGTTCAGTAAACATGAATAAGATAGATATTATTTTTGGTCCCACAAGAATTTTTTCATCATTGTTTGCTCTTGCCCTCAATGTGTCATGGGGAAGCAGTCCTGTCATTCCCTGATGAAAATAGTTTGCGTTTATTAAAGATACTTTCTGTCACCATCCCAGAGAAGTGAGGTGTACAAAAATGGCAAAAACAGAACAATTTGGGTCTCCAACTCCCAGCTACAAAACCCATCCAGCAGGTCTGTACGCCCAGCAATGCGGCTGGGCATCTTCAGGGGCCCTTCACTTAGCTCCACTTCACGTCTTCTCCTCCTGCTCTGTGCTCCTAGACATGAGCTATGGCCTCGCTGACTGATGGGAAGAAGGGATGGAATGGCAGGAGGCTGGAGATGGGGAGAGTGAGTGGGATCCTTATCTCTTCCTTTTTTTCCTCCTGTGGAATCACCACCAGCCTGGCTGTGCCCCCCAAAAGGAGGAGGGGGCCACAGCTCCTCTGAGGTAGCCTCCTCTGCCCAGCTTTCTCTCCTCAGATTCTTGTCACATTCCCAGCCCTAGGCCCCTTCAGGACTCAGGGTAGGCACCGCTCACCATCCTCCTAAATATCTGGGCACTGCCCTCTGCCTAACCCATTGCTTGTCAGTGGTCTCTTTGCCAAGCCCTCCTCAGATTTCTGAGGGGTGCCATTTGGTCCTACCCAGACTCTGACAGACACACAGGTGTTGAGACGCTCTCCCTCCACTGAGGAAGACAGGCTAAGCCAAAAACAGTACAATATATTGTATAAGGGGCATAAAACGGAAGATTTTGGTGTAAGACCTAGATTTAAAACAGTTTTTCCAGCTGTGTGAGATTGAACAACCAGTTTAATCTCTGTGAACCTCAGTTTCTTTGTCTGTAGAATGGAGATAATAGTGACCAGCCCTTCAAATGGGTATGAGGACTGAACAGGACAGAGCACAGAAGACACTTAGGCTGATGCCTGGCATACAGTAAGCGGCAAATAAATAGACCCTTATTATAATTAGTAATATTAATTCCATATAAAAGCTTAAAGGTTTTTTAATCTATTTTCTAAACCAAAAAAATAATCCCCTTTTTCTAAACTACATAATTCTTTCACATTATGCAAAAATGTTTGAGCATCAGGGAATGTTCTCAGCTATGGGTTCTAGTTCCTCAGCGCAGACCCACTTTTCAGCAGATGCCTTGTCCCCAGCCAGGTGGTGATTCGCAGGCGCCCACTGGGCTATGTTGTGAGCCTGCTGATTCCCAGCATCTTCCTAATGCTCGTGGATCTGGGGAGTTTCTGCCTACCACTCACCTGCCGGGCCAGGATTGTGTTCAAGACCAGTGTGTTGGTGGGCTACACCATCTTCAGGGTCAACATGTCTGATGAGATGCCAAGGAGTGCGCTGAACACCCCTCTTATTGGTAAGCAGCCCTGGGGACGCCAGACACCCACCTTCCATGCCTCCTGCCACAGATCTGATGTTGCATTCCAGATCAGGGGAGGGAGAGGCCCCACCCACTGTGGCTGACTATACCTCTCTGGTTCCTTCCCTCAGGAGTCTTCTTCACAGTCTGCATGGCCTTCCTGGTTATCAGCTTATTTAAGTCGATCCTGTTGATCAGATTCCTCCATGATGAGTGGACCAGTGGGCAGGAGCGGCCCCTCTTGTGCCTTCAAGGGGACACTGATGCTGATGGGCCTATAATAGATCCCAGAGTCCAGCTTGCTGGGGTGGCAGGTCTGTGAGAAGCCTCGAGGTCCCTACCCTGTCTTGCTTGATCACTGCCCACACCGATTCCCACTGGTGGAGCACCAGGTCAGGTGCCCTGCTGTGCAAAAATTGGAAACCCTCGCGTCTTAGCCTCTATGCTACGTTTGATATTACCTCTCTGGAGGCCTGCTGACATTCTAGAAAGCCTCACTTTAGCTTAGAGGTCAGGCCCTCAGTTGACTTTGCTTGTTTTTGTTTGTATTTTCCATTTTTAGCCAGTTAGCTGAAGTGACTAAGTGATTGACCCTGGAATAATCGAGTACCGGTGTGTGCGCACACTTGCTTGTATATATTTGGGTTCCCATTGCTTAATGTGCACAAGTGTATGAATTATCCCAGTGCTTGCTTTGGCAGCTCAGATACTAAAACTGGAACAATGCAAAGGTTAGGGTGGCCCCTGCTCAGGGACGAGAGGCAAACTTGTGATCCATTCTGTATTTTTACTGCATACTTGAAAGTTGCTAAAGAGAGTATATCCTAAAAGTTCTCATCAGAAGAAAAAATAGTGTGATTGTATAGTGGTGGAGGCTAACCAGACTTATTCTGGTGATCATTTGGGGGTGTATGTGTGTAATGCTGTACACCTGAAACATGTTATATCACAATTAAACAAAAATAATCATCCCAGGCCCTAAAACTGCACCAGAGTCAGTGGGGCTGGCCCCCAGCTCAGAAAATCTGGGGGCATCTAGCCTAGACAGCCTTCCTGCATGACCCAGCTCTGCCACGTTCCACAGAGCTTCCTCAAGCACAGCCCTGTGCCCTGCACCCCCAGCCCAACCCAATCCACCACCCCCTTTTGCCTACAGACCTTCCTTGTAGGATGAGGCCATCAGCCCCAGTGGGGGCCTCTGGAGCCCCCGGCTCACCAGGGATGTTTTCCTCTCTCACGCAGAGCCCCCCACCTGTCCAGATCACCAGGTCCAGCCAGGAACCCTGAAGGAAGTCTGGTTCCAGCTGAAGTCCATCAGCACTTACTTCCAGACTTGGGAGCAGGCAGACCAGCAGGAAGTTAAGTGGCTGGCTCTCCTGGAACGTTTTGACCAACTGCTCTTCCAAGCCTACGCCATTGTGCTGGGACTCTATACCATCACCCTGTGCTCCCTCTGGGCCCTGTGGGGCAGCTCATGAACACTGGAGGCTGCTGCTCTCTCAGCACGTGGGACAGGCTGGAGGGTTTTGTCAGGGTGGGTGGGCATGGTGGGTTAAAAATCCCCTCACCTCTTGTTGCCTCTTGTCTTTCAGGGCAGTTGCTCACACCTGAGGAGGTATTGAATGACCCAGGATTAGGCATTCAGGATGAAAATGCCCGGGTCATCTCAAGCTATACAGTGAAAGGGAAGCCCACCTTCTTATTTCAGTTCACTCCCTCAGAGTGACCACCATTAGCAGTCTCTTTCAGAAAATTTATAGGTACATTACATGTGTGTTTTGAGAGTTGTTTGTTCTTTAAGTGAAAGATCACTTCATCCCCCAGTTCTAGCTTGGTCATTCAGTGAACCATTCAAAATGTTTACTGAGTGTCAGTTAAATCCTAGAATATGAATTACCACAGAATATGAATTACGTCAGTCACAGATCATTCTTTGCTTGATTTGATTCTCAAGGTCAATCTTGCACAAAGCAGAATGCAAGATTCACACCATATCCATGGCCTGAAGCTCTTGTTCCCCCTGTCTCTTATGAGCACCTCTTTCCCCTGCACCCCATCACCTGCTGGAGGGAAACCAGGTACCAACCTCTCAGACCCAGTCAACACGACATTTAGTCAGCCCACACATGTGTAAGGCACCAAGCTGGGAGATAGGCTTCATGCATGGCCCTTGGAGTCTAGGAGATTATAATCCACTATCCTTGTATTCGTCAGCTAGGGCCACCGTAACAAAGCACCACAGACTCCAGGGCTGAAACAGAAATGTCTTTTCTCACTGCTCTGGAGGCTGGAAGTCTGAGAGCAAGGTGCAGGGTTGGTTTCTTCTGAGGTTTATGTCCTTGGCCCACAGCTGGCTGCCTTGTCCCTGCATCCTCACATGGCCTTCCCTCCGCGTGTGTCTGCATTCCTCCTCTTATGAGGACACCAACTCATAATGTGGATTAGCACCCACATTAACAACCTCACTTAACCTGAATCGCCTCTTTAAAGGCCCTACTCCAGATATGTGTTCCGAGGCACTGGGGGTTAGGATTTCAACATGAATTTTGGGGCAGGTAACACAATTCAGCCCATCCTACTCACATGACTATGGACACTTGGCCAGCCCAAAATCTGCAGGAAGGCTAGGACCCAGGGAAGATTTATAGTTTGAATCCAAAACAGAAGTGGGGGTGTCTGCTGGCAGAATCCCCGTTTATTCCAGGAAGCCAGTGTTTCACTCTTGAGACTTTCAACTGATTGGATGAGGCCCACCCACATTCTGGAGGGGAATTTGTTTTACCGGTCTATTAATTTAAATGCTAATCTCGTGTAAAAAATATCTTCACAGAAGCATCTAGAATAATGTTTGACCAAATCTCTGGGTCCTGTGGCCCAGGCAAGTTCACACACAAAACTAACCATCACAGTCCCAATGGCCCCATAGCTTCCCATCTATGGCCACAGTTACTTGTTAAAGACAGAAGAGTCCTGATCACTGGGCACTCAGGTAACTCATCACCTTCTAGCTCTTACTCTCCAGTAGCCAAATCTGTACTGACTGGCTTACCTTACAGCAGTCCCGTGACCCCATCACCTGAATTCGAAGGTTAGAGTTCAAGTTTTCCACAGGTTTTTCTTCCTCTTATTTTGACTTTCTTCATTTTGCATTGCTTCTTTTTATGGAGGCTTTGTCTAGCCAAGCTCA
This sequence comes from Spilogale gracilis, assembly GCA_004023965.1. Lineage (NCBI taxonomy): Eukaryota > Metazoa > Chordata > Mammalia > Carnivora > Mephitidae > Spilogale > Spilogale gracilis. The sequence continues at coordinate 143,091 of PITA01000367.1, read as the reverse complement.
CCTGCTTGCCATTCCGTCCAAGCCTCCACAGCCAGTCTTTTGTGTCACCAAATCTGTGTGCCACTCCGTCTAAGGACCCTGCTCAAAACGGCCTTCTCCCACCTTCTCCCACCTTCTCCACCTGATTGTCTCCTGACTCTGTCCCCTTCTATCTTTAGTTTTACCTTAGTCTATATCCTTCCCCCTTTGAATGTTTTATGGGCTCCTGTGCACGTGTGTGTATGTATGTGTGTAGGGTATGTACATAGGTGTGTGTGTGTGATGTGGAGGGCATGTGTACACTTGTGTGTGTAGGTGTGTGTCCGTGGGTGTGTGTGTGATGTGGGGGGCATGTGTACACGTGTGTGTGTGTAGGTGTGTATCCGTAGGTGTGTGTGTGATGGGGGGGCATGTGTACACATGTGTGTGTAGGTATGTGTCTGTAGGTGTGTGTGTCCGTGGGTGTGTGTGTGATGTGGGGGGCATGTGTACATGTGTGTGTGTAGGTGTGTGTCCGTGGGTGTGCGTGTGATGTGGGGGGCATGTGTACGTGTGTGTGTACATAGGTGTGTGGTGTGTAGGTGCATCACTTGTCACAGAGACCACACACTCTTAGAGGAGTCCCCGTGTTTCCTGTTTCTAGTTTCTCCACCAGTCTGAGCAGGTCTGCACAGACTGCCCTAGTCTCTCTGCCATGTCTGAGCAGGTCTGCTTGCGGCTGTCTGAGCAGGTCTCCCAGCTCACTGCTGCTGTTGGGCACGTCTCCAGTGTGTCCTCCCAGGTCTGAGGCGAGAGCCTACCCGAGGGCAGACTCCTGGAGTGCCGGTCCCGCTCTGTCCACTGTCAGGACAGCCATTGGGAGCTTGCTGGGTAGACCACGGGAGGCTGAGCAAGACTCAGTCTTCCTAATGCTACCGGCAGAGAACACAAAAGTCCAAAGCTGTTTGCTAGGAACTTTTTGCAGCACTAAAATCACCTTTTTAAAAAACCTGCCCCCCACCCCCTTAAAGAAAAAGAATTTAAATTCAAACAGCCTTTACCTGCATCCTCCCTCTCTCATTACCTCCCAGTTAGTGCTCAACGCCAATTGTCCATGAAATTCCACTGCTGCTGTTAATGAAATGAGGAACATAAGAAGTTTGTGAACAGGAAGTGTCCATGCAAACCTCTACCTGTTTCCCTCCTCACTTCCTCCTTTCTGCTCCTGGCCTCCTCTGTCTCCACCTGCTCAGTTAGCCTCTACACTGATCCCTAGATTGCTTGCTCTTCACTTCCTCGGTTATTAGAGGGGGGAAAGGCCTGCCATGAACTCCCCACTACAGAGTCTCCTTCCTTTCCTGGCTCCCTCACTGTCTAGCCAGGGGACCCTGAGCTTAACATCTCAGAGCTTCAGTTACCCTATTTGGCATTGGGGTTGTTCATACTTTACCAAATCGCAGAACTTTGAGGATTAGAAGTCATATATTTAATAGTACTTTGAAAAGTAGATAATACATCACAAAATAAAAATAAGTCCTACCTGCTGTCAACAGATGGATTTCAGTCTGAAGTCTTTGGTGTGAGGTCCTTCTTCCACTACCTCTTTCAGAATCCAATCATGGGCTCTGGTTCTCCCCACAAGTGCCTTTATTCCAGGATCCACAGACCAAGGACTGAAGTCATCCTGTGCCTTCTTGTAGGGGACTTGGGTGGAGGGGCTGCCCAAGGGCCTTCCCATTCCACTTTCCATGTAGCCCACTTTCAGCTGCCTCCCTAGAGAACATTTCCAGGTTCTTTATGTTTGCCTCTAAGAGGCAGCCTTTCAGGAGTGAAGCCTAGCCGCTAAGCTGGGCCCCAATGTGGACCACCTCTGTCCAAGCACGAAGTGCTCCTGATTACAACGTGGTGGCCAGGGATTCATTCGAAGTCCCAGGGTCAGCTCCTCATCCCGAAGCAATGCCATCAATGACAAATGGCCCTATAACAGAGTCCCTGTGCAGTGGGAGGAAGAGAGGGTGCCGCAGCCCTTATTTACAGAGCAGCTTTAGCTCAGCTCCTCCAAATGGTTAGAAGTTTCACAATTCCTGTTTCATAGAGGAAGGAAACTGAGGAACAGAGCAAAAATGGGATTCTCCCAGCTGTGAATGCCCCAACCATCTGCTGTTTCCCAGAATCTAAGGTAGTTTCAAACCTCACCAAGAAATCACAGCTCCCAATCTTGGGGACTTCACTGACATCTAAAATAAAGACTTAGTGAAGCACAGCCGCAGGCCAAACAGGCAGCCCTCCATTTTATATAACATTACATCTCAGAATAACTTCCAGGCACTGCTGCCCTGGTGCCTGTAGCCTGGAGGGGCCTCATGCATGGCCTCGCAGGAGACCAGAGGCTGGAGGATCTCAGTCCCCTCTCCAGACCTCCCCCTCTCCCTCCCTGCTTGTCCTAGAAGGCAGGAGCTATTGTGGTTAAGGAAGCTGAACCCCTCACCCTTACATCTTGATGACCCAGCCAGCTTCTGGGGTCCATCCAGCTTTGCGCCTGGACAGGTCAGACCAGGAAGCAAACCAGAGCAGTCACAATTCCAACCCTGGGGACAGGCAGTGTGGAACAGCCCCTGGCTCCTGGGCAGGGGCGGGAGGTGGGTGGGGGAGGGCTCACTTCTCAGGGATCTAAATATACATAGAAACACGATTTTAGCAAAAGGAGGTAAACCTGAAATTTTTGTCATAGGTGTGGCTCTGAGGCTTCTAGTAAACTTCAGACCTTGTGTTTAAGGTAGGGAATTCGTCCACCAATTCCTGGAGATCATCCCCAGGCAGAAACCCTAGGTCCTCTCTTCCCTCCAGGACGGCTGTGCCTCCCTCCCTGCAACCCCATCTGTGCCCTGGGGCTCATCCTAGGCATCTCGTGTCCTGTTCCTTGGCTCACACTCATCTCAGCAGCCCAAACCTTTCAGTCCTGAGTTATTTACCTGCTGAGACAGTAAGAGCTTCATAATTAGCTGAGCAACAGCATGGAGGCTTTTATGAGCAGCCAAGCCCCCCACCACACTCCGGTGTCCGTAATTGAAATGACCCACGCCAGTGATTAGATTAGGGGGCTGAAGCAGCCCAGTGTGCCACCCCGCGCCCCCTCCCCTGTCCTGTTGGGGGGGTGATGTAGTTAAGTTTGTGCTTCATTTGGCAGAGGCCATAAAGCAGGCATTGCGGCGAGGATTTCTGCAGGGGTGGGAAGGCACTGCTGGGCAGTGGGCGGGCTCTGTGGCAGGGAAGAGAGTCCAGATCCATTGGGAGGGGGGATGTTGCCTGCCCTTTGCCTTGTCCCATCTACCTTTCCCCCCAGCCTAGTGCCAGCCTCCGAAGACCTGGGCCTAGGATTATCAGCCCTACTCAGTGGCCCTAGGGACCAGTCCTGCATGTGGATGGCCAGACCCTGAGCAGACCTCACTCCCAGCTACCCTCCTCATCCTCTTTGGAGAGCTCAGGGCCAAGAGCAAGAAGGTCAAGGTGCTGTTGGCATTTCTTTTTCTCTCCACCTCCCTGGCTAATCTCAGCTTCTCAGCTCTTTCCTGTACAAGCCTCCCCCACCCCTGTCTCCTAACCTTGCTGCTTCCCCTCTCCCCCCAGGTGGTGGACACCACGGGCTTTGGAGTCAGAAGCATTCATTTATATCCACTAGAGCATGGTTACTCAGAGCCCACACGGCTTTGCTCTCCGTGCAAACCGAGGGAGTGCCGTCTTGAGACAGGTTTGGTGGTGCTAAGCGGGCTCTGGGGGAAAGAAGGCTGTGATCAATTGGTGATGTCTGCTCCGAGAGAGAGAAGGGTAAGAGGAGAAACAGAGCTAAAGTTTATTGAGGTTTTAATCATGTGCCAAGCACAGTGTGGAGTGCTTAGGTAATATACTATTCTAGGACCCCAAGAACGCCAGCCCCGGGGAGAGCAGGAAGTTTATTGTGTTTCCCGTTGGACTTCCAGTACCTATGACAGTGCCCAACACACAGGAAACAATCCATGTGGCAACATGTGTTGGGTGAACCACACTGGGCTCAAATTCCACTCAGCACTTACTAGCCATGTGATTCGGACAGGTCATCTGAACTCTGTGTCTCAGTTTCCTCATCTATATGATTAATATTAAACCTAGCTGATAGCGTTCCTAGGAGAATTGAATGAATGACTATGTAAAGTGCTTAGAAAGGTGTACAGCACATGCTAAGCACTTGGTTAAGCAATAGTTTTTATCGTGAGTATCAATATCCCCGTTTCTCAAGTGATCAACATCACTTATATCTGGGCCAGATACCCTCTAACTTATCTTTATGGGTAATCTCATAGATAGATGATAGATAATATGAGAGTTATTATGAAGATATGTATATATAATGAGACCTCCTGCTGTATATAATCCTCATAATAACCCTAGTATTATCATTGCTGCTTCACAGTTGAAGAAACTAAAGCACAGGAAGGTTAAGGATGTTGTCTAAGATCACTAAACTAGCAAGTGACAAAGCTAGGATTCACATCTAAGCAGTCTGGTTGCAGATCCCCTCTTGGGGATTCTGCTGTAGTCACACACACTCTGACTCCAGAGCTCATGCCCTTGACCATTACTTCTTAAAACAGGCTCATCTTTGCTAACTTTATAGGTGGCTAGAGGAGGGGGCCACCGTAGAAGATAGGGGCTTGGATTCTAATTCTACCACTCATTAGATTCATGGCCATGGGTAAGTAACCGAGTTAGCTCAGAGTGTCGGGTTTTTTCTCACCTGTAAATTCTGAGAAAGAGCTCTTTCACCGAGGCACCGTGAGGACCAAAGGAGATAAGATTTATGAAGCCCTGAGCACATACCTCGCATTAGCAGGATTGAGAGTGAGAGCAATTATTATTTGCCACTTTTCCACAGGGCTGTTACCAGCGCCCAGAGAGACTGAGATTTATATAAATATATATCTATAATGGCTGTGTCAACTCTAAAGATTTTCTCCACACATAGTCTCAGGACCAGCAGCCTCAGCAGCATGGGAACTGTTAGAAATGCAAAATCTTGGTTCCTCTCAGACCTCCTGAGTCAAGATCTGAACAGATGAACAAGATCTGAAGGCACCTGACCCCAGAGGGTTCCTCTGCACATGGCAGAAGCCTGGATGGAAGCAATGGTGGTACAGGGGGACAGTGGGCATTCCTGGAGGGAGCCTCATGGCACGCCCAGGAGCTGGGGTTCAGGGGCAGCACAGCCTCATGTGTAACCCGCCTCTGATACCCGAGCAGCTGGGCCTGCAGGGCACCTGCCAATCACCCACTCACTCAGTAATCTGCCCTCCCCCCAATCAGAGCAGTCAAGCACTCAGTGCAGCTGGGCGGCTGAATTATAGGCTGTGGGCAGATGGCGGAGATGGCTCTGTGTGTGCCATCGTGGGAGAAAGGAGTGAAGGGAAAGGAAGGCCCCTTCCACTGCCCTCCTTCCCCTGACAGCAGACACACTCCTTCCTGGAGAGCCAGGCCGCTGGCACCAGCGATCAGGTGACCCCTTCCTCCCGGAAGCCGCTTGTAGCACGGGGCAAACCTCCGAGCCCACCAGAGCTTGACACAGCAGAGGTGGGCCTGGGATGGCAGGCACCGCCCCGTAGTCCTCCTTCCTGTGTCCCGTACAAGCCTGGCACGGGGCATGCGCACACAGTGCTGGGTGGAGGGACAGGCACACCAGCCGCCCGGAAAGCCAAGCTACCGTGGGTGAGGGTTTTGCTGCCTTCTCACATCGGAACGCTAGGTATGGGGGTGGAGAGGGTAAGAGACCCAGGTCACAGGGTGAGCCCTGCTGTTGTCACTGCTTCTCCCCTCCTCCACTCAATAGGACCCTATACTCTGTCTTCCCACTGAGGTCCCCAAGGCTCCCAGGGGCCTGCTCACTCCCCCACCATGTCTCCTGGGATGGAGGAAAGCTTTCTCTGCCTCCCAGACTTCCCCTTACTGGTGACAACTCAAACATCCATTATATTTTATGGAGCAGGCCTTCCAGGCCTCCAAGAGATGGCTCTGGGACTGCCCTCGAAGCCTGAGGTCTCCCTACAGGCTGTGGCTCCTGGCCCTCCGCACTCCCTACTCTCTTGCCTTTCAGCCACCATGGCACTCTCCCCGCCACCTGAACTTGATGCTGAGCATGCACAGGCTTGTCATTGTGCCTTTATAAGGCTTTGGGCCCCTTGCTCTGCCTCTTTAGGCAGTGTGTGTGTGTGTGTGTGTGTGTGTGTGTGTGTGTGTGTGTGTTTGAGGTGGTCACTCAAAGTTGGAGGCGAACTAGACCATCTTGTTCAAAGCTCTCATACTGCAGATAAGGCTGAGACAGGATAACAATAAACCCTAGACAGTGATAAAGATGATGATAATGATGCTGATTATGGATAGCTCTTGGCAATGGGACACATGCTGTGTGTCACACTACCCATATTGTATCCGATTTAGTTCTTATGGTAGGATAAATGAATAAATACAGAAAGTGAGGCCCAGAGAGCTTAAGTGCCTTGTATCATATCACACAATGAGGTGGAGATCCCCTCTGGTGACCATCAGTTTGCTCTCTATAGTTAAGAGTCTGTTTCTTGGTTTCTCTTTCTCTCCCTCTCTCTCCTTTATTTTGTTTCTTAAATTCCACATATGAGTAAAATCATCTGGTGTTTGTCTTTCTATGGCTTATTTCACTTAGAATTTGAACTCAGGATTATCTCACGGAGCATCCAGAAGCTTGAGTATCTAGGTGGATTTAGCATCTCTCGTGTTCAGAGAGACAATGGTAGCAGCAGGTGGCCTCCCTCATCACTGGGGCCGAGGCAGAGTTAAATGAGCTCCTGGGGGTGGAAGCTGCAAAGGTAAGGGGCTGTTATTCTCAGTGCAGAGCCCAGAGGAGAGCTGGGGTCTCCTATTTCCGAATGCCGTGTGCTTCCCCTGAGGTCTTACCCTGCTGGGCAGGAGCCCCTGCCCCAGGGCCTTTGGGTTAGAAGGTACGCAGGCTATCTTGGCCTAGAATCCTGAGAAGCCCACATGCTCCCCTGCCCAGATGAAGAGAAGCAGGTGAAGGGCAAGGGAGGAGTCCAAAATGAGGCTGGATTGCTGCAGGTCAAGTCGGAATAGGCAAGGTCCAGGTTTGGGGAGGCGGATTTGGAGAAGCCTGACGTTTTGGAGCCCTTGACAAGCAGTGCTGATGTGGGAAAATGGGGCTGAGGGAGGGGGGAGCGGAGGAGGGGGCTTCAATAGGAATTGTGCACCTGGCACTGGGGGAATTCTTTCTTTTTTTTTTTTTTTAAGATTTTATTTATTTGACAGAGAGAAACACAGCCAGAGAGGGAACACAAGCAGGGGGAGTGAGAGAGGGAGAAGCAGGCTTCCCGCCGAGCAGGGAGCCCAATGTGGGACTCGATCCCAGGTCTCCAGGATCATGACCTGAGCTGAAGGCAGACGCTTAACCAACTGAGCCACCCAGGCGCCCCGAATTCTTTCTTTTTTAAGCTTTTCTTTTAATTGCAGTTAGTTAGCATACAGTGTGATATTAGTTTCAGGTGTACAATATAGTGATCCATAGATCACCTGGTGCTCATCACAAGCACCCTCCTTCATCCCCATCACCTGTTTCACTCCTCTCATCCCCACCCACATCCCCTCTGGTGACCATCAGTTTGCTCTCTATAGTTAAGAGTCTGCTTCTTGGTTTCTCTTTCTCTCCCTCTCTCTCCTTTATTTTGTTTCTTAAATTCCACATATGAATAAAATCATCTGGTGTTTGTCTTTCTCTGACTTATTTCACTTAGCATAATATTCTCTAGCTCCATCTACATTGTCACAAATGGCAAGATTTCATTCTTTTTATGGCTGAGCAATATTTTACTGTGTATATATATATACACCACTTCTTTATCCATTCATCAATCAATGGACACTTGGGCTGCTTCCATAATTGAGCTATTATAGACAATGCTCCTATAAACATTACCACACATTAGTATTGTGAATACTAGAATTAGTATTTTTGAATTCTTTGGGTAAATACCTAGTAGTGCAATTGCTGGATCATAGGGTAGCTCTATTTTTAACTTTTTGAGGCATCTCCATACTGTTTTCTGGAGTGGCTGTACCAGTTTGCATTCCCACCAACAGAGCAAGAGGATGGGAAAATCATCTTCCAAGGAAGATAAAGAAGATGATGAGGAGACAGTCACCCAAGCATAAATTCAAATCCTGGTTCCACCACTTAATAGCCTCATGATGCTAGACAACAATAATTAAATAATTCTCTGAGCCTCAATTTAATTCTCTGTAAAATAGAGACTGATATGTCCAACATTTAGAATGAAGATTCTGCAAGTATATAAGATATATAATAGTTGCTCAAACATATGGTCCCTTCCTCTTCCTATACCCTCCCAACCATTCTTAACTAGGGGATTGTGGTCAATTTACTTAATTTCCTTCATAATAAAAACAGGTAGTAACAATAGTGACTACAACTTCCATTTACTTACTATGTGGCAGACATAACACTAAGCATCTTTGGGGTGCCTGGGTGGCTCAGTTGGTTGGGCGACTGCCTTTGGCTCAGGTCATGATCCTGGAAACCCAAGATCGAGTCCCACGTCGGGCTCCCTGCTCAGCGGGAAGCCTGCTTCTCCCTCTCTCACTCCCCCTGCTTGCGCTCCCTCTCTCTCTGTGTTTCTCTCTGTCAAATAAATAAAATCTTAAAAAAAAAAATAACACTAAGCATCTTACTCATATTATCTCATTAACTCCTCCCCAGAACTCTACACTAGATTCCATCCATCTGTGCTGCCATGCCCTAGAGAAGCTGATGGATTCATCTAAGGCCATGGAGCTAGAAAATAGCAGAGCTGACATTTGAACTGGGTTAGTCGGGAGAGGCTAGGTTATGCTCTGATGACCCATGACCCCCAAATCACAGCGGCTTACAGCACATTGTGTGCCCACTGCAAGTCAACTCCAGTTCTGGGTCATGTCCTTGCTCTGAGACCCAGGCTGGTGGAGCAGCCTCTTTCTGGGACCTTGTCGGTCCCCTTGGCAGAAGGAAAAGAACCTCACAAGGGTCTTGCCAGGCCTGAAAGGCATACCTGTCTCTTCTGCCCACAACCTAACCACCTGTCCCATTGTCTTCATCATGCAACCCATTCAACTATCATGTCACCAAGAAGGGCAATCTTTCCAAGTACCCAGAAAGGAGGACAATGAGAATATTTGGAGCATAAACGAATGACCACCATATCCAGTTTCTAATCCCTATGCTTTGTGGATTCCCACTGTAGAGTGAGCCCTAGTGTCCTCATCTGTAAGGAAGGAATAATTCTATCTTTCAGCATGGTCACACTGACGACAGGACACAGTGCACAAGAAGCCCAAGCCCGGAAACACTGAATCATGGTATTACGTGTGGGCTCCAGGAATACCCTGGACTGGTCAGCTCAACCGTTACTTGGTGGAATGGCGAGTCCCACTATGGAATTCAGAAGTTCCCGTGAGACAAGGGGACATGCTTCTGAAAAGCACTGCTGCTCTCACTGCTCATGAAACCACCTTCAGGGGAACCAGAAGGGAAGGAACATTTCCAGGATGACGATCAGAGACAACAGCAAATGTGATTATGTCAGCAAATGTGCAAAAGTGCTGTTCGATTTTGGAGGACTCTTCATTTAGGACTAATTAAATACTTGGAAGCAGGAAGATTGAAAGGGTCCTCTCTGGGAAGCTACTCCAGGCCAGCAAGACACTTCAGGGTCTATTTACAGCATTTGGAGAGCTCCGGAGGAGGAGGAAGTGGGTTGCTCTACTCAGAACAACACTCTGGGGGCAGAACACAAGGCTATCAGGGGCTGAAACCACTCAGCACGTTAACGGCGCCTCCCCCACCCCAGCCTGGGTCTCCCAGGGTCTGAGGTTTGGGCAGTGTGAAAAAACAGACCTAGGGTTTATGCTGGTGGTCGTGAAGCGGGGAGCAGCCTGTAGGATGGTGTGTATTAGTTTCCTAGGGCTGCTGTAACAAATCACCACAAACTTAGTGGCTTAGAACAGCACACATGTGTTCTCTTACAGCCCTGGAGGTCAGACGTTCAAAATCAGTGTCACTGGTTAGCAGGACTGATTCTCCCTGAAGGCTCCCTTGCCTCTTCCTCTTTCAGTTTCTAGAGGCCGCCCACGCATGCTGGCTCTTTCCTTCCTCCAACTTCCAAGCTCCTATCTGATTTCTGCGTCTGCCTCCACATGGCTTTCTCTGCTTTTCTCATCAAACCTTTTCTGTGCCCCTATTAGGACACCTGTGATTCGACATCGGGCCAACCAGGATAATTCAGAATAACCTTTCCATCTTAAGATCCTTAACACAATCACTTCTGCAAACTCTCTTTTGCCATGCAAGGTAGCTTTCACAGGTTCCAGAGATTAGGACCCGAGTGTCTTTGGGGCCATCACCCAGCCTACCACGTGGGGCATCCAAGATGGGCTGGAAAGGAAAAGGGCAACTACAAACCAGCTGCACTCCACACATGTCCCATGGGGCCTGAGATAAGGGCATCCTCTCGGCCACAGCCCTGGTAGGATCTGTGTGGTAACCTCAGGGGAGCCTGTGACACCTCTTTCCCTCCGGCCATGTAGGTAGCACCCGATACACAGTGCTATAAGCAGCAAAGACTCATCATATAATCAGGTAATCCATGTTTTAACAAATACGTATTCAGCACCTACTGTGTCCTGCAGGAGGTGGTTCAGACCTGGGGCCCTGCCAGGTCCTCCAAGTAGGAGATTCATTCAACAAATATTTATTGAGACCCTACTAAATGTCAGGAACTGTTCTGAGTACTTGGGATATATCAGAAGATAACCACCCCCTCCAAAGCCCCCTGCCTTCACGGTGCTGACATGCTACCAGTGGAGACAGACAAAAAGGAGTCATAAGCCAATCACATAGACTGTTAGGAGGTGATAGGGCTATGGAACAAAAGAAAAAGTAGGACCAGATAAGAGTGGTTGGGTGGGACCAGGCAGGTGAGGGTACCAAGTGGATTCGTCAGCATAAGATTCATTGAACAGGCAAGGTTTAGGCAAAGACCTGAAGGAGGTGAGGGGGAATTAGCCAAGTGGACATCTGGGAGGAGGGAGCTCTGGGGAGAGGAAAGAGCTAGAGCAAGGGTTCTAGGTGGAGGGTACAAAAAAAAAAAAAAAAAAAGACACAGTAAAACAAGCTCTCTGAACACTCCAGTAGGAAAATCCTCTGAACTGGGAACTGGTTCTGAGGTTGGGAATTGCATGGCCTTGCTGAGGTCCCTTAGCCTCCCTGAGATTCACTTTCCTCACTTACAGATGGAGAAGCTCGCACTGATTCGCTCACTCGTCCATCCATTCAGAAGACTCCATTGAGCACGACTGAGGCCCCGAGCAGACGGCATGTGCTTCAGACCCGGAGGCGAGTCATGTGTGGTCTCTGCTCTCTCTGTCCAGGTCCTTCCCGCTCTGCTCTGTGCTGACATAAGTGAGGGACTGAGCCTGTACGTGAAAGGGCATGATGGTGGAAGGATTTGGTATCGTGGAGGAATTAGACTTCTGAATATCTCAAAGGAGACCAGGGGGTAGGTGGAAGCTTCAAAGAAACAACCTGGAGAACAATATAAGAAAGAACTCTGAAAAAATGTAATGGATGGTTGTGAAAGAGCTCCTCATCACTGGAGGTCTGCAAGCAAAAGCTGAGAGAGCGTTGGTTGGGAATGTCCAGAGGGAGGCTGGACTCCTTCTCCTTCTTCTCCTTCTTCTCCTTCTTCTCCTTCTTCTCCTTCTTCTCCTTCTTCTCCTTCTTCTCCTTCTTCTCCTTCTTCTCCTTCTTCTCCTTCTTCTCCTTCTTCTCCTTCTTCTTCTTCTTTCTTAAGATTTTATTTATTTGACAGAGAGAAACGCAGCCAGAGAGGGAACACAAGCAGGGGGAGTGAGAGAGGGAGAAGCAGGCTTCCCGCCGAGCAGGGAGCCCGATGTGGGACTCGATCCCGGGTCTCCAGGATCATGACCTGAGCCGAAGGCAGTCGCTTAACCAACTGAGCCACCCAGGTGCCCCTGGACTAGATGGCTTCTAAGGCCAACGGGAGCTCTCTCTGATGTCTCCAGCTCTGGAGGACACTGGTACAAAAGCAGGTTGTGTCTGCTGGCATGGTTGAAGAGCTTGCTTTAGGTTCACTGCTCTCCCATGAATGTCAAGGGGAATGAGACAGAGGTCCACTGGTCCCTGAAGCAGGAGGGCCATGTGGCCCCTTTACTGAGTCCTGTTTTCTGCTGGGTGTTGTGGGAATAACACTCCTTAGCCCTGTCCTCCTGTGGGGTCTCACTGCCTCGCTCTTGTTAGGAGCAAGCCTGGAATTTCTCCCATGCCTGCCCAAAAAAGATATTCAAATAGCCAACAAGTACATGAAAATGTTTTCAGCATCATTAATCATCAGAGCAATGCAAGTCTAAACCATGATGAGGTATCACTCCAGACCTGTTAGAATGGCTATTATCAAAAAGAAAAAAATAATTGGTGAGAATGTGTACCAGAGAGAGCCCTCATGCACTGTGGGTGGGATGTCAGTCAGGGAAGCCACCGTGGACAAGAGTAGGGAGTTCCTTAAAAAATTAAAAGTAGGGGCCCCTGGGTGGCTCAGTCATTAAGCATCTGCCTTTGGCTCAAATCATGATCCTGGAGTCCTGGGATCGAGCCCCGCATCTGGCTCCCTGCTCAGCGGGAAGCCTGCTTCTCCCTCTCTCACTCCTCCTGTTTCTGTTCCCTCTCTAGCTGTGTTTCTCCCTGTCAAATAAATAAATAAAATCTTAAAAAATATAGAGAGCTACCCTATGATCCGACAACCCCACTTCTGGATGTAATATCTGAAGGAAGTGAAATCACTACTTAAAGAGATATCTGCACCCCGATGTTCCTTGCAGCCTTATTCACAGTAACCAAGTTGGGAAACAGCCTAAGTCTCCCTCAGTGGATGAATGGATAGAGAAAATACCGTCTACATATACAATGAAGTATTTATTATTTAGTCATTGAAAGGGGGAAATCCTGCCCTTTGCCACATAAAGCAGCTGGAGGGGACTACGGTAAGTGACTATAAGCCAGATAGGACAGACAGACTATATTGTACACCATGTGTGGGAGCAAAAAAAAAAAAAAGATAAAAGTTGAACCATGAAGCAGAGAGTAGACTGGATGGTGGCTGCTAGGGACTGGGGGTTGGCGGAAGGGGGACATTGGTCAGGGGTCCAAGTTCGCCGTTATCCCAGTTCTGAGGATTGAATGTGGAGCATGGTGGTCACAGGTGCCAATACTGAACTGTGTGCTGGACACTGGTGGAGAGAACAGACCCTAAGAGCTCTCTCACACGCACAAAGATAACTGTGCGAGGAGGTGGATGCGCCCATCAACTTGATTGTAGTAATCATCTCACAATGCATGTGATATCCAGTCACCCCTTTGCACACTTTAAATGAACACAGTTTCATTTCCCAGTTATCCCTCAGCTATCCCTTTGTGGCGCTCACATTCCAGTCGGGGAAACAGATAATAAACAAGATACACAAACCGAGCACATAGGTTGTGAGATGGGACAGCATCGTGCAGAAGGAGTGTAGGGTATGTGTGTGAGGGGGTGATGTTGGATAGTGTGGTGCGAGAGGGTCTCGCTGAGAAGGTGACATTGGAGGCGGGGATGGGAGCCAGGCTCACAGACCCCCTACTGCTTTCCAGTTCCCTGCCCTCTCCAGGCCCTACCCTGCTGCCGCGGGGCAAGCGGCTCCCAACCCACCCCTTTCAGGCTCTGTGGCTGTATTTAACTCTTTTAGAGTGTTCACAAGCCATTACTTCATTTATTTATTCATTCTATTGATCCCTTTTGTTTGCAATGGGAAGGAAACTAATAGCTTCTGACTCTATGCTATGCGGGGAGCACTGCGCTCGCACTCTACCTCGCTCAGCCCGCTGAGGCCTCATGACCCCTGGGGGGCACGCGCGGTTCTGCCCACTTCCGACTTGGGAAAACTCAGGTTAGCCACTTTAGGTGTCTTGACCAGGGTCCTATGACTGGTAAGCTGAGCAACCGAGATTTGAGGTCAAGTCTGACTCTAGTCTGTGCTTCTCTCGTGATACATGAATTACAAGTACTGTAATTGTGTGGCAGGGAAGAGGGAGCGGGTCTCAGAATATCTGGGACGGAGCGTGCATAATTTGAACCACGGGATGCTGACATCGCCTTCCCCACTCCAGATTCATGATTACCAAACTGTATTATTCTCAAAAAGAGTCCGTGAGTGTGGCAGACTGGGGAACTCCATAGGCAGAGCCATTATTCCTTCCTTCCCATTTGGTAGGTGATAGAACTGAGGCACAGGGGGCTCAGCCGGCTCGCTGGTGGCCACGTGGGGGGTTTACAATGGAAGCAGGTACTAGAGCCCGCTCCTATTCCATTCTTTCCCTGGCTTCCTTTCAAAAACCCAACTTGTTTTTTTTCTTGTTTGTTTGTTTTGTTTTGTTTTGTTTTATGAGGTGATATATTTACACAGTACAAAATTTAAAGGCATAAGAGGGTAGACAAAGAAAATGTCTCCCTCCCACCCGGTCCCCAGTTCCAAATATCACAACAACCACCACAATCTCTTGGCTCCTTCCCCAGGGAAAAGGGAGAGGAGAGAATCATGTCTTCACATATGCTGCCCTTGCTGCACACCAGGCTTGGCCCCCTGTCAGCTGAGTGACCTCAGGCGGGCCACTACATGTCTCAGAGTGGGGGCTCTTCAGCTATCAAATGGGGGCCTTGTCACCTCCCTCAGGGTGCTTCCGTGAGCATCAAAGTGAAAGAGAGAATATGCAGGAAAATGCTCGGCAAAACACGGAGAGCCCTGGGAAGGCTGGTAAGTGTTTGTAACCTGTGCCTCTCAAGAGCCCAGAAATGACCTCCGTGTTGTCACCACCCCTCAGAGCCAGCGCAGAGAGTGGATAGGAGATGGAACTCATTTCTACAGGATGAAAGGAAATGATTCAAATTGTACCAAGTGCAATTAAAGTTTCATATTAGAGGAGACTTTGCTTTGGAATCCCAAAGGGGCTTGTGAGGTTTCTTTCTTTGAAAATTTTTCGGAAAATACTAATAACAGTATATTAAGAAACTAGTCTTCCCAGAAGCAAGGGAATGGATAAAAAGTCCTCTCTGATCCCTTCCTCTCTAGAAATTAGAAGTCAAGGAAAAGAGAAATTTAAGCCAAATAGGCTTCTGTCCCCACATCCAGCTCTGGGTGACCACTGGACTAATGACCCATCAGTGGCCACACTGATGCCCGGCTTTGCCACCAGCTTGCTTATTCTAGATGCACCTTCCAAGCCGACTCTCCACCCTGCACACCACCCTGGGGCTGGCTCTGAGGTTTGTGGCCAACAAACAGAATCTGAAGGAGCGGGTCTTAGATAGTTGCAAGGAGCTGGAGCGAGGCTGCTACCCTCCTGTGCCAGGAAGAAGGGGAAGGGAGAGGAAAGGCAGGCCTGCCTCTCTGCTGTCCCCCATGATTCCCTCATGCCTGAGTGAAGGACTGCCACCTCCCAGGAGAAAACAAGTCCCCAGATCTCCAGAGTTTCCCAACAGGAATGTCTCTAGGCAGGTGGGGCAGTGGGGCCAAGCAGCCCATCACGGTCCCTCGGGACTCACTCTGCTCAAGTGTTTCCTCTCTCAGACCATTGCCACTGCCGCGATACTGGCCTAATCAGAAACGGAATCCCCTTCTTCTCCCCCCTTAGTGTGATGGGTCAAGGCTGAGAATTCCCACAGGAACACATATTAAGGGAAGAGACGGGAAGCAAAGGGGTCTTTGCAGACTGAAGCACTTGGTCTTGTCTGGCTAAGGGAGCTCTGTTACCCCAGGCCTGTTACATCCCTCCTCGTGTCCCCGCAGTGCTTTACAGGGTCCCCAGGGGCAGCACAACTTCACAGGCCCCTTCATTGGGTTTCTTCATTTCTACCCCTGTGTGCGGAGGGTAGCAATATAAGCACCTTAAAACAAACTCTGCCGCCTTGACCTTTAGGGTCAACAGGGAGAGAAAAAAACAAACAAACCCACTGTGCCATTTCCTTCAGGAGTTCCATCCTGTCTGCTTGAAAGACTAGAAAAGGCCTAGGGGCTCCTGGGTGGCTCAGTTGGTTAAGCGACTGCCTTCGGCTCAAGTCATGATCCCGGAGACCCGGCATCGAGTCCCATATCGGGCTCCCTGCTCGGCAGGGAAGCCTGCTTCTCCCTCTCTCACTCCCCTTGCTTGTGTTCCCTCTCTGGCTGTGTTTCTCTCTGTCAAATAAATAAAATTTAAAAAAAAAAAAAAGACTAGAAAAGGCCTCTTCTCCAGGTGATAGGTGACAAGAAAACCCCATTCCTTCTTTTAAGGAAGCCCCACCCCATGCACCCAGACTCAACAGAATAATATTATGCTCCAAAAATTCTAGCTTCCCTTCCATACCATGAGGAGGGACTGCAAAGGTTCCTGGTCCCAGATTTTCTGTGAAGCCCCATAACCTAGCGTTTGCAAAACTGGCTCTACTGTATTGGGGCCAGGACGGGAAAGGGAAGGATTCCTGAATCCACTCTGTCCCAGGGGAAACAAGAAACATAATGGTCCATAAAGTCATCATGTATTCTTACTTATGACTACTCTCTAATAAAAGTATCTTTAATTCACAGGCTTACATGGAGCCAGCCCAATGAGCCTGCCCTTTCAATCAGAGCAATCAAGGTAGGCTTGGGGACCCTCATCTGAACTTGGGATTGGATACGGAGTCCAATCAGCCTGGGTTTCAAGCCTGCAGAATGTTCTGGAGCTCAGTGTCATCAGGTGGTTACAGGCCCAGGTTTTTGAGTCTGCAGGACCATACACCTCATCCTCCACTTACCAGCTACATAATCCCACAAAGGTTGCTTAACTTCCCTGTGCCTTAGTTTTCTCACCTGCAATATGGGAATCATAAGATCTTCTTCATAGGAAATAGAGATGAAATACAATAAAGCATTTAGCACAGTGCCTGGCACACAGCGAGTTTGGTAAATGGCAGGGATGGTCGGTGGCATGGTACAGGACCAGGCCACTCCAAGGACCAGGGCCTGCATAGAGAAAAAGTCATGATGGGACGTGATGGGACACCATGGAAAGCCAGGCCAGGAGGGAAGAGACTGCTCCTCCTCTCTCCTCCCTATAAGGGTCACTGCTGCCTCTCTGGGCAGGGAAACTAGGAAATCCGAGTCAGGCCTCTTCCCAGCCTGTTGGCTTGCACTGTCCCCATGGGACAAGACCCCTAAAACTTTCAACCTCCATGTAAGGTTGTGTCAGATCCCCGGAACTGGCTAGAGGGAAGTCTCACCTGTCTGCTCCCTATGCCATCCCCAGAGCAGAAAGGCCGGGCCTGTGGGGTCTCCATGAACAAGCGCCAGGTGTAGGTGTGCAGCCAGTAGAGCTCCATGGACCCCTGTCCACGGACGGGGAGGCTGAAGATGCCTCTCCCCTTCAGGACCACAACGATCAACCACAAGCCTTCCCCAGCCCTTCCCTAGCAGGCGGGCACAGAGTGGAGCCACGTGGGACTCCAGGTTGCAGATTTTTTCTAAGTTTATAGGTTTTAAAAGGTCAGGCACTTCAGTGTTAAAAGTTTTAGAGACCAGTAAAATTTACAGGAGAAGATTTGAGACGCAGCTGTCATGGAAAAGCTGGAGCCAAGGGGTGCCTGGATGGCTCAGTTGGTTAAGCTGCTGCCTTCTGCTCCGGTCATGATCCCGGAAACTCGGGATCGAGCCCCAGGTCAGGCTCCCTGCTCAGCAGGAAGCCTGCTCCTCCTATCTCACTCCCTCTGCTTGTGTTCCCTCTCTGGCTGTGTTTCTCTCTGTCAAATAAATAAATAAAATCTTTTTAAAAATTAAAAAAGAAAAAAAGCTGGAGCCAGAAGCCTAAAAGATCTTGGCTGTGGGGGAATGAGGCAGGTCACAGAGGCTCTCTGGGCTGTGTTTTAACCTGGGAAATGGGAGTAAGCCACATGGTAAAGGAGCAGGGCCATGCTTGCCAGCATGAGCCTGGGCTCCCACCTGATGACACTGAGTCCCAGAGCTCTTTCTAGATTTAGACCCAGGATCCTCAAATTCTGGAAAGCCCCAAGCACATGCATGAGCACAGTCCTCCTTGCCATGATGTTGGGAGCAGCTGGACACAACATTTTTCATTCCCCACACTGGACTGCTGCCATCTGCGCGTCGGCCTCCACTCCCCGGGAGGAGCCCAGCCGTCTGCAGGCAGAGCTCAGGAATCAAATTAGCCAGCCCTCTGCTTTTCCCTCGTGCCCATCGGCCAAGGAGAGTTCATCAAGGCCTCGCACTAATTTTTATCTTGTTTAAAAGGGACAAAAGTGACTCCACAGTTTCATTGGAGGCAATTTACACCCCGCCACTGGCCACAGCTCCAGCTACCCTCGTCTGTTGTGCCATCAAATCCATTAATAGGATATTTCTTCAGGGGAAACTTGATTGCTGCCACATCAGAGAGGCACACAGACAATACATCTCCATTTGAGGTTGTGGCCTGCCCAACTCGCTATAATCCTATTACCTAAGAAGCTAATTCTCTAATGCACACACTGTACCAAGACATTCTCTCCCCCACCCCCAGCTCAGCTGGGCAGTCCCAGAGGATTCCAGGAGCTCAGTGCAGAAACGAAGCCTTGGGGCTCAGAGAACAGGGTCTCCAGGCTTTCTCGCTGCCCCTGCACGGGTCTCGGCACACGCCACCCCACAGTGTCAGAAAGTCAGCCACATTTACACACGCCCCCCCCCCACTCCCCTGCTTCCTGGTTTAGCCTCTCCTGCAACCTTCTCTTCTCTTCCTCCCTCTGCGCCCCTCTTTGTGTCTCCTTTTTTCCTGGTCTTCTACTCCTAGCTTCCTTTCCTTTCTCAGTCTCCCGCTGATGTTCTCTTATCTTCCTTTTATTTTTTACTTCTCTCCCTTCTCCTTCTCCAGATTCCCCTTTCCCTGTAGTCTTACCTTCTGTTTCTTTGCACCCTGCCTTGGTTCTGGGCCTTGATCAACAGGTTCAGTGCCTGAGGCTCCTTCCTGCTGTCTCCTGATGGCTTGGCTCTGTGGCAGGAGTGGGCTTCAGGCCACACTGACCTCGGCTTGGGGCAAGAGACGAGGGAGTGCCTCCTGGATGCACACAAGGAGCCCCAGAGAGGACAAAATGGGGCATTTGGGGCGCAGGGCACGTGGAGGGGGACAGCTGAGTGTTGTTTGTTCCTGAATGACGAGACAACTGTAATGGAACCCCCAAGTGAGTCACAACTAAGCACCAAACCAGCTAATGCCCACATGAGGGGATCCCATCAGAGAAAGGTATAATGTTATATGCAGGATTTATAATGCACAACAACAAGAGGAAAAGTCCTTCTGGAAATCTGCAACAGATTTCTAAGTGACAATGGCCAAAAATGGAGGTGAGCTTGAGCCTAAGAATCTTTGTGTATCACTCCAGATGCTGGGCTCCAGGATGTTTTTAGGGACTCCCAAGAGCCCCTCCTGATTTTGAGTCCCTTCAAGCCCTCAGTCTGGGGGCCTGGGGACAGCCTGGTTCTTCTTGCCCTGGCCTTGTCCTATTGTCAACCTTGGAGTCTGTCAAGCCATTCATTCTGGGGTGAGAATGTCTAGCTCTCTAAATTCCCTATAAGTTTTTGGGGTGCCTATTTTCTCTTATTCTACCACTTGTCCTCATCTCCATTCTTCCAAAAGGAAATCCTGGAGATGATTTTCCTTGTTTTTCTGGATTGTGCTGTGAGGAAGCACGTGACTTAAGAGAAGGGTAGCCCAACCTCCTTGTGCTTGACTGAATATTCCAGGACCAGACTCTGGCTCATAGCCATGTGAAGGTCTCCAGCAGTGAAAGGAATAATGCTAAATGCAGATTTCATCCTGTGCATGAATAAGGGGAAAAATCCAGACAAAGCCAAAAAGGACTCATCCCTGCCTAAGGTGATTTTTTTAACTTAATTCAGAAAATTCCTTCCTCCAGTGTTCCCAGTTTATGCCACACTTAAATTCAACTGGAAAAGGAATTGAAAGATCTAAAAATGTTTTGTGACTGAGGCTTGCCAGGTGCATCTTGCTTTGAACACACTCGAAGTGGAAAAGTCTGCTTCTACTCCAAATGGTGATGTGGGAGTGGGATTCACTCAAACAAATTCACAGCGATGCTCTTCTCAGACACTTCTGTGGGCGCACAGTGGGGTATCTGAGGGACAGATCCTTTCCTATTCAGTTTACAAAGGAAAGAGAAACACTTCTTCCAAGAAAACATTTCAAAGGTAAGTGTCAAGAGTGCTCATGAATTGATATTAAGCAAAGAAAGGAATGAGATGAGAAATTAAATGCTTGGTATATTTACTTCACTGCATATAGATCACAGAAGAAAATTATAGAGGGATACACAGCAAAATATTAACAGTGGCTGTGTCTAGGTAGTAAGGGAGCCCATGGATGATTTTAATTTTTCCTCATATTTTTCTATAATATGCATGTATTACTATTATATTTTTATAACATTATTATGTATATTTAAAATATATAATATATTTGCATACTGTAAACTATAGACATATATGTATTGCTATTTAAATATTTAAATTTGTATATTTAGATGAGAGAATAGATAAATAATTAGATGAGGACAAAAGGGCAGACATGTGGTAACCCCAGGCCCCCTTCCTCTGTCCACAGAGATGCCCAGTCAACTGCTTGGCTGGGGGGGCATCTGTCCCCCTGTGGTGTAAAAGAATGGCCTTCCTGCTCCTGCTGCCTCACCCCTCCCTGCCCCAGCTCCCTCACCCCTCCTTGCCCCAGCCCCTTGCTACCAAACCACACTTGACATAAATGAAGGCAGCAGCCCGGAGGACCTCCAAGCAGACAGACCGCACCCTCACTGTGGGAGGGGGCCTCCTGCCGCGCCCCCCCCCCAAGTTACTCCTTGGGGAATTTGGCCAGGCCACCTGGCTGCTGGGTGGACCAAGGCTGCCCCATGACATCAGCTGGGCGGGCTCCTCTCTCACTGGCTCCCTCTCTTTCCCTCCGCCCTGAAACCTGATCCAGCAGAAGGACTGATTGCAGGAGAACCTGGCGGCCGCCCAACCCCAGTGGCGCGGGCTCTGCGAGGCTGCGGGCCGCAGAAGGTGTGGAAAGCCTCCCGGAGAGGCAGGTGGGCTGGGACACGAGGCCGGCCGCGTGTGGGCAGGCTGCGCACCCGCACAACTCACCCCGGGGTCACGCCAAGGCACCCCCACCCGCAAGAGCTCACCATGCTGTTGTGGGTGCCACGGGCACTTCTGGCCTTGCTTCTACCCACGCTCCTGGCACAGGGAGAAGGTAAGGGGACCGTGGGCAAGTGGGTGCGATTTACTGTTTCCTGAAGACACGGGGCGGGGGATGCTTGATTCCCCCAAGGGTTGAGAGAGGGAGGGTTTTGGGGTGGGTGTTGCTGCAGGGGAGTCAGGGATTGTGCCACAGGTGAGCATGAGAGGATGATAAGGCACTGGGGTCCACCGGAGTTGGGGTGGTTTAGTGCAGGTGGGGGCATGGCCTGCTGAGAGGGACCCAGCAGCAGCCCGGGGCATTGCCATGGGTACGTAGATGCCAGAGAGGAGCGCCTCTCTTTTTTGCCCTGCCCCTAGACTCCTGAAATGGCAGCTGCAAGGTACCTTGGAGCTCATGTGGTCACCCCTTCTCATTGTAAATGGGAATGGTGCGTTCCCAACAGAGTGGAGAGCAAAACAAGCATTGCCATCTTTTCTCAATTTCCCTAGTCTCGTTGCACGGGTTCCCTGGGCCTCCTTTGCTAAAGTTCCCTTCCAGAGCTAAATTCCCCACCCACTCTTTCCTGCCTTCCTGGGATACAAGGTGTTGGGGTCACCAGAGGATCTGTTTCCTTTTGCTACAAACAATATTGCTTCCCCATTCTGGAAGGTTTTCTCCCCATCCAGAGCTAGGATGGAGTTGGGAGCACAGTTAGGATGCTGTCTCTGGGCTGCACGGATAGGAAGAGCTTCAGTGCACGATGGTTTTCCTCTCCTAACTATCACTGGGGAAGCTCAGTGGGACATCCGACGCAGGCTGCATGTCAGGACTGTGGTCTGGGGCTTCCCTGGCTGAAGAGAAGTATTGTCCCTTCCAGCAGTGGCTTTTTGCCGTGAAGCCTGAGGGGTCCTGTCTGGTCAGAGTCCCAGCAGTGGGATCAGGGCTGCTACTGGTATAGTGAAAACACACAGAGATTTGAATGTGAATCCCATTTCCTCCACTCACAGGGCACCGGACCCACCTTTCTGAGCCTTGGGGACTCTTCTCTGTAAATGAGGCTGGCATGACAGCCGCCCCCGGGGGCTGCTCCAAGATTGAAATGAGTAATATGTTCCCTGATATTATTCCACAGGAGACAATAAATGGTCTCTGGTCTCCTGCCTCTCCCTGCTCTTCTAGGTCATTCTGAGGGAAATAGAGAGTTTATCAGGGACCGGTGGGCGGGGAGAGAAGGGGACCTGTAGGAGCAGTCGGCTGTGGGGCTGCACACATTGTATAGACAAGATGAGGGAAGAGACACCTGCCGTGGGGAGGACGTCTGCTCATCCCCTCACACCCTGCACCTCGCCCTCTAGTGCCATCCCCTTCTCTCCCCTATGCTTTTCACCTTCATACTTCCTGGAATCCCTCAGGAAGGGCTTCTACTATTTCCCAGAGGGACAACAGGTACACATGAAACCCCCATAGAATGGGGAGAGGGCCTGGGGGTTGGGTTTTCTCACCATTATTTGATCCCTGTAGGCCTCCAGTTCTGGGGACAACTTGGTCTCTTCCCACCTCCTGTACACCCCACACCTAACCCTCTTCCTACCTTCACCAGATCTTCCCACAGAGCAGCCCTCTGAAGGAGTCCTGGCCAATGGGCCCCCAGGAGTTTGTGTGTGCGCAGCTGGGGGAGGGGAGATTCTGTAGGAAGGGAAAGGAACGTCGGTTCCTTAGATGGCTCCCTTCTTTCTTTGTCAGTGGCAGGCTGGGGTCAAGAAGCCAATGGAGGGATCAAACTGTCATGCAGGCCTCAGGGCTTAGAGATTGGGCACTTGGGGACACTTTTCCTTGCCGCCCCCTCTCCTTCCAGTACCACGTCCCAGGACCACTCCTGCTTGGCTCCGCAGGGCCCCTCACCTGTTCCCCACAGGCCCACCTCCTCTGCGCGGGTACCGGCTCTCAACCTTTCTCAGCCCTTGGCCCCCTTAGGCCTCACCCGTCTTGCAGCCCCTGCCTCTACAGCCCAGCGAGCAACCTCCCTCACGTGCACGAGTGTGTCGGTCACCCGTAGGAGACAACAGCTTCAGATCTGCAGACAAAATGTTCCAGCCATGGGAATTTCAGTCAGTGGGGGGATCTGGGGATCTGAGGTGGAAATAGTGGAGATGTTTTCCTTTTAATAGCTTTCACACCAGGCCAAGAGAACTGGGGGCGGCCTCAGGCTCTGAGGCCCACTTTGAACTGTTCTTCCCAGCCAGGCGCTGGAGGCCCCTTCGGGCCCGGAACACCTCCAGGCCCGCTCTGCTGAGGCTGTCGGATTACCTCATGGCCCACTACGAGAAGGGCGTGCGGCCCGTGCGGGACTGGAGGAGGCCCACCACTGTGGCCATCGACGTCATTATCTACGCCATCCTCAGCGTGGTGAGCACCGGGCCCCAACCTGCCCCGCTCAGAGGCAGCCGTTGGGGCTGGGAGGCCAGGGAAGGCCGAGTCACCCCCTGGGCCCTGGGCGGTACAGTGGCCATTCAAGGACCCAGAGTACCTGCGACCTGGCACAGACGCGTGCCAGGACAGACGGCGTCACCCCACCGCCTCACAGCCGCCCAGACCAGAAAACGGGGTCACTGTGTGGCTGCCCTTATGGCTAGGGACCCACTTCCCACGTGGGGCTCTTCACTCAGGGGGTCACGGTCACCATGTCTCCGTGTGAGTGCTGTGAGGCTTCAAACCGTCCCACTCCTCCCTGGGCTGTGCGTGGCCCTGGTGGCCCGTGGGCGCCGCCAACGCACCGTCACCAGGGATGAGTCTCTCTCGATGTGGTCTGGCCCCTCTTGCCTTCACGCTAGGGCAGGAGGGAGATACAGGCCCAGACATTCAGGCACACAGAGACGTAAAAATATACAGACAGAGAGTGGTATTGTCTATATGTCTCCTCTATTCTCTCTGTTATGTATACTGTATATGTAAAATCTATGTAACGGAAGAGACATATATATATGTTTAACAATAGAAAATACTAGAAGATATAGATATATACTTTCATATACATATATATATATAATTTTTTTAAATGGTTATATTTCTCTCTAGGTATGTCTAGTAAAAGACTGGCTCTTCCTGGTTGGCCCCCTTTCCCCTCTTCTTCACTCTCTCACTTCCCAAAGGAATAGGGACACAAAGCAGCAGCTCCTTTTGGGGTGTGTGTACAGGGGAATGCCTGCCCCCAGGGCCACTGAAGCTGAGCTCCCTTTCCCTTCACAGGATGAGAAGAACCAGGTTCTGACCACCTATATCTGGTACCGGCAGGTGAGCGGCCAGCCCTGCGCCCACACCCATGGCCTGAGATCTGGGCTTCCCCTTCCAGGAGGCATTCCTCCATCTCAAAGGAATCAGGAATCTCAGAAGTCTTGGTGAGGAAAGGGGAGCGGGGAGGCTCGGAGGCGGACTCATGAGACCCAGGAGGCTGGGCCCCTCTCAACTCAGGGCTGGCAATGGAAGGAAGCATGACACTCAGTGGAGGAGAAATCCTCCCAACCCTTCTGGGTTCTGAGGGTTTTCACAGCATCTCAAACAACAACTTGTCTGGCTTCTGTTCAGTGGGCCGCAACTGCACTTTCAGATGACCCTAATTTGCTAGAAAGTTCTTCCTTCTACTAAGCCAGAGGTGATGACAAGCAAATTGGACAATTGACACATCCACCGAGTCCTCACCCCCTTGGCCACCTCCCCACTCTCTCAGCTTCTGCCCCATGTAGCTCCGGCCCTAGTGGAAACTCTCTGAGGCCCTGCACGTGTGCAGGGAGCTGGCGGGGAGGGCAGGCCAGCATGCAGGCTGCTGTCCACAAGCTGGTCTGCTCCAGCAGCCCCTGAGCTGGTGGGAATACGTGAGAGCCGAAGGGAACCACAGTGACTAGAAAGTGCAGACAGGAGCTCAGGGCCAGTTAATAGAGGTCCAGTAGGACAGAGGCTCTGTCTGGGGACATGCTTGGCACATGTGGGTCTCAGCTAAATCTCTGCCATTCCTCATGAGCATACACACTCCCAGCCACTGATGGGGCAGAGAGTGGGGCAGAGGAAGACACCAGAATGTCAGTTCCTGGCCGACAGCTCTCTTCTGCCTCACAGAGATCTCTCACTACAGAGCACACCCTGTGTCAAGGGAAGGGGCCCAGCCCAAATAGGCAGCCTGGAGCTCCTTTTCTGGGACATCTGGCTTAGGTCCCATCCCTGGACCTCAGGGTCACTTGTCTGCCCAGCAGTGAGGGGACGATGCCAACCTCCAGTGTTCTAGGGACTATGCTAAGAGGCCAGAACCAGAGCTGCAAACTAGACTCAGGTCCTACCCACAGTGAGCTCACAGTCTGAGGAGGGAGGCACACACATGGACAGACCAGTGAATGCAGCAAAAACAAGAGGCCGACCACGGGAGCACAGAGGAGGCACCTTAACACCCTACCTGGGCAGTGGGGTCCTGGGAGGTTCCTGGAGAAGGGAGCAGACAGACGCTTTGGTAAAGTCTAGAGGGACGAGGAAGACCTTCCTCAAGGGAGAAGACAGGGAGGGCAGCCTGGGAGAGGGGGTAAGAGACGTGGGAGGTTTAGCTCATGGGCTGGAGGCGAGAAGCCACAGAGAGGCAGCTTCATGAGGCTAGGGAGAATGCTGGAGGTTGGGTGATGCTGGCCTTTGCTGGCCTGGAGGCAAACTCCATCCCAAGGGCAAAGGTTGGCACTAGAGTTTTAAGCGAGGGAGTGTATGATTAAGTCACCTCAGATCAGTGATTCTGACAGGATGGGGGGCAATGTGTTGATCCAAACTTAGCAATGACCATCTCTAACCTGTGAGGTGCCTGTTGTTATCTCAGTTTACATGTGAGCAGACCAAGATCCGAGATCCCGCAATTGGTGGATGGGATGCTCAAACAGGAGCAATGACCACAGGCCTTCCATGGGCAAGGCTTCATTTGCCTGGGTCATGTTTGCATGCCAGGAGTGTGTGAGCACAGAGGTGGGGCCCTCTCAGGTACTTCTGAGTGATCGGGGGGCCACCAATACTTAGATTCTCCCCAAGTGGTGACTTCATCCCGAGTTGCCTACGCCCCCTGCCCGAGTTGGAGGGGACTGCCTGCGACCCTCCCCGCTCCTCCCCCAGTACTGGACTGACGAGTTTCTCCAGTGGAACCCCGAGGACTTTGACAACATCACCAAGCTGTCTATCCCCACCGAGAACATCTGGGTCCCAGACATTCTCATCAATGAATTGTGAGTGCTGTCATCCAATCCTGGGTGGCCCGGTGGCTCCGGGGCTGGGGAGGGACGGGGCAGGGGGACAAGACTGTGCTATACATGAGAGGTTCCGCCCTGGCTTGCAGACTGTAGGTCACTGTAGGAATTGCCTTGGGCCCAATTCCACCTTTGTGGTTTTTTATTTTTTTCCTCCTTTCTTTCTCTTTTCCTTTTAAAAACTCTTCTTTTTCTATGCCTGATGTTGCTCTTCTTAATCTGAGGGTCCCCTTCCTGGGGAAGGGAAGCTGACAAATGAATCCCCATGGTTATAATAGCCGAATGTAGGACCGCTGTGTTTTTAAAGGGGACAGTGAGATTACCGAAAGGTTTGAAGTCCCCCAGGGGTCACCACCTTGGTCACAGGGTGATTTGTTGCTGGGAGAGGCTCAGATCTCTCAAGTCCCACAAGTGACTGGCTGGCCGCAGCCTGCACCCCCAGTGAGAAGTGGGTGTTCCCATTCTTTATTACCAGCAGCTGAACACTGTCTCATGGGGCCCCAACTAACGTCCATTCCCCTCATCCTTCAGGCTCCTTCAGGCTCTGCTGACTGGGATTCTGAGTGCTAGCACATGGGAGATAGCTAGGGGAGACAGATAAAAGGAGGCGGTGGCCTAGGGCCAGTGGCCTTGCGCCCAGTAGGCACTGTGGTGTCCAACGCCAGGGGTGCCACTCATGGGAAGGCAGCTGACCTAGAGCCCCATGGCCTGCATAGCTCAGGCTGGAGGGATCCCAGTTCCTGGCCGGGTCTCCAGTTAAACTATGAAGTAGCCTGAATCTTGGTTTCTCATCTCTCAGCCTGGTTCCACAGGATGCTGCAGGCTTGGGAGGCCCAGCTCAGGCCATTTTGTGCCACAGTGGCTGCTTGGGAGAGCCTAGGGGTTAGGGGCCTGCCAAGAGAGCGGGGCTAAGTCTTACACAACTTTCCCACCTTGCCTCACTTCTTCTCCATGATTTAGCTAGTTCCTTCTCCTCCAGGCAAGATCATTCTCATGTCATCAGGACTTCTAGGGATGGGGAGCAAAGAGAAGCCCAGGTCAGGATGGAACCCAATGTCCTACTTTCCCACCAAGCCTGACCATTGCCACTGAGTCGACTCTTGGGAGCTGAGCTCTGCCCAGCTGGGTGGGTGGTGGCATAGGGTCCACTGGGCATACACGGCAGAGCTGGTGGCTGTGAGGTACATGGGTTCCCTGCCTGCCCTTTGCAGCAAGGTTGCCAGGGGGATGAAGGAGAAATGCCCTTTCCTGCCTGCAAGGTAGCTGTGACAAAGGCAGGTAAGAAAGCCTAACATAGCTAAGAAGGCAACTGTGCAGGTTGTCCTGCTGCCAGTCCCTTCCTGGATTTCTAGCCCTGCTGGGTTGCTCAGAGACCTTCAGACTCCCAGAGCTTGACCTGCT
The DNA here is from genome assembly GCA_004023965.1 of Spilogale gracilis. NCBI lineage: Eukaryota > Metazoa > Chordata > Mammalia > Carnivora > Mephitidae > Spilogale > Spilogale gracilis. The sequence goes on along the minus strand of PITA01000367.1, from coordinate 115,101 downwards.
TCTTGAACCCCCAAACTGACCCTCTTTCCTGGCCAGTGTGGACGTGGGGAAGTCTCCAAGTATCCCATACGTATATGTTGGGCATCACGGTGAGGTCCAGAACTACAAGCCCCTCCAGGTGATGACCGCCTGTAGCCTCGACATCTACAACTTCCCCTTCGACGTGCAGAACTGCTCCCTGACCTTCACCAGCTGGCTGCACACCAGTGAGTGCTACTGGGGCTCTGGGAGGGGGCGGGACACAGGGTGGAGCGGGGTGGGGGGTTTGGGGGGAGGGTGGAGCACCTGCAGGAGGAGCACACCCCCCGCCCCAGGAGACTCCTCTATCCAAGTCATTTCCTGCTTAGTTTCTTTTTTCTTTTTCTTTTAATTTTTAAATTTTTAAAATTTTTTTATTTTATTTTTTCCAGTGTTCCAAGATTCATTGCCCATTCCCCACACCCAGTGCACCTGCTTAGTTTCTTAATGCTGCTGAGCCTGGGTCTCCTCCTGCAGATAGGCTGCCTCCCTTGGTTGTCACCAGGATCCAATGAGACAGTGTAAACTGGCCACAGGACACTCAGGCCAGGACTTGGCCCTAAGTGCCCCTCACTTGTCTTCTCCACTGACGCACCCCTCCCTCCTCTCTCCCCCAACCTTCGGCAGTAATCTCCTAGCTGGTCCCCCTCCAATTCTGTTCCCCATAGCAAATGGGGAGAGCTTATTAAAATGCAAATCAGACAATATCACTTTGTGCTTAAAAGCCTCAGTGGCTTCCTGGGACTCCTGAGACAGAATCCAGAACCTTCACCTGGCCTACAGGGCCTGCCCTCTGCTTACCACACCATCCTTAACCCTCGAGGACAGTCCCCTAAGTTTGGCTCCAGCCCGGCTGTCTTTCTTTCCAGGCCCCGAATCCCCTTGTTGTCTCCTTTTATCGCAGCCTGCATCCTCTCCTGGTCCCTCCTGCCCCCTCCTCCTACCTCTCCTGCTCCCCTTCCTGCCCCACTTCTGCCCACAAGCTCCCCTAGTGCAGCCAAGACCCCTGCTCACCTAATCCCAGTACTGGCTCAATGCCTCAGGGAAAGCCCTCTCATCCACAGATGAGGCCTCCCCGCTGCCCAGTTCTAGAGCTCCCTGTTCTCTCCACTTCATTGCACGCATAGGTGCTTGTTCAATGTCTGCTTCTCTAGCAGAGAGAAACCCAGAGAGGGCCCTCTCTGAGACACCGATGGGTCCCCAGGACAGTGCCTGGTGCAAAAGAAGGTGCTTGGCTACTTTTATTTAGTGGACAAGTGCCAGGGGCTCCCTAAACCCCAATGCCTCAATGAGGAGAGCACCGTGCTCCAGCAAGAAGGCGTCCTCCATTTCTGTCTGATTGTATCACAATAACTGTATGCACAAAGGTAACACATTCCTTCCTCAGAGAAAAACCAGAAGTACAAATAATCTTTGACTTTTGACCTCTACCTTCAATCCCGAATTCTTTACCAAAAACTACCCACACCAGGACTTCACAGCTTTTATAGGTGTAAGTTTCATAGGGCACATTCTTCCAGATCCTTCTCTATGTTTGACCTATACATGCACATACACATCCATGGAGGGCCCCTGAAATTTATTCCATACGTTTTTATTTCACTAAGTGTATCATTTAGGCTACTGCTACCAGACCTCTACGAGTGGTCTTGGACATTCTTCTGAGTTACTGTATATTTAGATCTTTCTCATAAATGCCTGCCATAGGATAGCTTGGGGTTTGGAGGCATCACAAGTTAGTAAGGCTTTTCCCGATTGGTGGACATGTAGATTTTTCCCTGTATTTTGCTGTATGGATACTCCTGGCCTTCGAGTGGATATCTGCTACTCTAGCATAGAGCAGAAGAGTGAGACTGCTATTCTCTAAGTGAAGATTTCAACTAGTTCACCTTTATTCTTCCGTTCTTTCCCTCTTTTTTCTTTCTCTCACATTTTCTCTCTCTCTTTCTCTCTCTCTCTTTCTTCTTTAGAGAGAATGTGCACATGCATGAGTGGAGGGGGTGGGCAAGGGAGAGGGAGGGAAAGAATCTTAAGCAGGCTCCATGCCTAGCTCAGAACCTGATGTGGGGCTCGATCTCAGGACCTTGACATCATGGCAGGAACTGAAGTCAAGACTTGGATACTTAGCCAACTGAGACCTTAGATCACATTTAAGGGCAGGCAGCCCTGCCAGGAGAAAGTTGAAGAATGCTGACTTTTATTCATTTCATAAATGGGTAACCCTAATGGAAACATAGAAGGTTGAAAGGGGTATGTGCGCAGTGGTGGTGGGGGGAGGGGAGACAGAGACAGAGGGGCTTTCTAATAAGTCATTTGTCTGGTCCTTTGCATTTCACTGTGTGTTTTCATCCACATTGTCACTCCCCTTGCTACATGCCCCCCACTCAGATGGGTACCATGCACACTGTTACCTCATTTGAGCTAAGTTCCTTCCCAGGGTCTGCACCCTCCAGTGTCAGCTTGCTTTCTTCCCTCTCAGTCCAGGACATCAACATCTCCCTGTGGCGCTTGCCGGAAAAGGTGAAGCTCGACAAGACCCTGTTCATGAACCAGGGCGAATGGGAGCTTCTGGGGGTCCTGACCCAGTTCCGGGAGTTCAGTATGGAAGACAGCAACCATTATGCAGAAATGAAGTTCTATGTGAGTGGGACTGGGGCAGGCAGAGGGGGAGGACCGCCAGAGACGCACGGGGGTGGGGGAGAAGCTCTGCAGCCCTTTTCCCAGCTCCAGGGTCACAGTTGTGCCTTGGAACTCAGGAAGTAGGCAGGGGGTAAGGAATGTCCCTCTGTAAGTAGCTGTCCCTTATTGCTCCTTGGCAGCCACAGGCCTCTATCCAGAGGCAGAGCGTGAGGTCAGTCTAGTCTCCTCTCTTGGCAGGCTGGCCCAGAAGCACCATGACGAGAGGGGGTCCAGGAGGGGCTGGTCATTCTCGGCTGGGCCAGGCAGAGCCCATCTGCCCCAGCTTTCCTCCACAGTTCCTGTCCTGGTCTTAGGTGGTCATCCGCCGGCGGCCCCTGTTCTATGCGGTCAGCCTGCTGCTGCCCAGTATCTTCCTCATGCTCATGGACATCGTGGGCTTCTACCTGCCTCCAGACAGCGGCGAGAGGGTCTCCTTCAAGATCACGCTCCTCCTGGGCTACTCCGTCTTCCTCATCATTGTGTCGGACACGCTGCCGGCTACCGCCATTGGCACTCCCCTCATTGGTAAGGCCCACCCCGGAGAAGTGCGCAGTGTGGCCGAGGAACCAAGAAACCAGCCCCCTCCCACCTGCACTGTGTGTCCCCCAATCCCACCCCGTGTGCACAGGGGTCTACTTTGTCGTGTGCATGGCACTGCTGGTGATGAGCTTGGCCGAGACCATCTTCATCGTGCGGCTGGTGCACAAGCAGGACCTGCAGCAGCCCGTGCCCACCTGGCTGCGGCACCTGGTCCTGGAGCGGCTGGCCCCGCTCCTTTGCCTAGGGGAGCAGCCGGCTTCTCGAAGGCCCCCAGCCGCTTCCCCAGCCACCAAGACCGACGACTGCTCAGGTGAGAGAAGGGGGGGCCCACACACAGGGCCTGGGCGAGGGGACATGGTGGAGAGCCTCGGGCTGGTACAACGGGACATTCCACGGTCTGGCTGGGGCCTTGGAAACGGATGCTGTCCTGCACACGGGCCCCCATGCCCAGCCTCATGGGGAGGCAGCAGCATGCAGCCGATGCAGCCGATTCAGCCGAAGGCACCAAGGGGACTCTTTCCACACCTTCACCTGCTCTCATCAGCCTGGGGATGAGTAGGGAGAAGGAAGGAGGTGGTGAGCATGTTGGGGGCTAAGACTTTGGGGCTGAGAGGAGCCTTTCTCTGAGTCGGGCCTCAGTGGGGAGCAAATAGATGCCCTTGAGATAGTGATGGGTCTTCTTCCCCAAAAGGGCGAGGTCTGCAGCCAGGATTTCCAAAACTGTTGCATTCCATCAGCTCAGAGACCAGGTCCTTTCAAATTTCAAACACCTATGAGACAGAGAGACGGGGGTACCAGGGACACGGAATGTGGTGCTTGTTTTCCCTGAGACATTGTTCCAGCTGCTACCTGGAGGGCAAGGGGCGGGGAGTGGTGGTTGTGGTTCATTTATACATTTGTCGGGCGCTTCGGGCCAGGCCCATGCATCTTCTGTGCCCATCACAGGCCATCCTCAAGCCCCCTAGTAGCATTCTCATCCTCCTTTGTCAATGAGGAAACAGAGGGATGAGGCCAAATAGCTTGCCCTTAAAGCACAGCACCAGGACCTGGTGAAACTGATCGGAACGCAGGCCCACGCCTGCTGAGCTGGTATTTCTAACCACTCCACCTGCTTTTGTCCCCCCTGCTGGCAAGAGCTAGGCCTCGTAGAGAAGGTGTGTGGTTGACCTAAGAGCACCTCACCGTGGACGATGAGCTAGGACACCAGCCTAATGGCCAGTTTCTCTGCTCACCTGCGAGGTGGCCATAGCTGAAGGTATATTTCCTGGCGCAGAAGGACTTGGGTCGGAGGCAAGGCGTACTGGTGAGAGCAGTCAATTCACAGCCTAGATTCCTTAGGCCTTGGTGGCCTCACATTTAAATGATGCTCTGGGTGTGACCATAGGCTCCTCACTTAACGTCTCTGAGCTTTAGCCCCTGTGTATAAAATGTGCAAGTAATTATCACTCCCACATGATCTCTCTCATGTGAGGCTCAAATGAAATAGTAGATATCAAATTGCTGGAGGAAGCCTATGCATTTTAAAAAAATGCATGGGAAGAAATTAACTCCAAATTCATGATCTCCGGGATCTTGGTGACCCGGGGAGCATACAGGAGTCTCCAACTGTGTTGCTTTCTTTATTCGCTTAAGTCATATGGTGGGTACACAGGTAGGTAAGTTGACCTCTATAGTCTTTCTATCCACAATTGTTCATAACAATTTCTGCAAACCACCACAGAAGCAGAAGGGATGGTATTCACGTTTCCTCTTTTGCCACGGTGCTACCCTTTTTCCAGACGTGGGAAACCACTGCAGCCATTTGGCAGACCTCCGGGACTTGGAGAAGACCCCAAGGGCCCGAGGCAGCCCCCCACCACCACCGCGGGAGGCCTCGCTGGCAGTTCGAGGGCTGCTGCAGGAGCTGGCCTCCATCAGGCACTTCCTGGAGAAGCGGGATGAGAGCCGAGAGGTGGCCCGTGAGTGGCTGCGTGTGGGCTCCGTGCTGGACAGGCTGCTGTTCCGCGTCTATCTGGTGGCGGTGCTGGCCTACAGCGCCACCCTTATCACTCTGTGGTCAATCTGGCAGTATTCTTGAGCGGGCATGGCCCAGTGGGGGGGGCGTCGGCCGCTGGTGAGGAAGGGGATGGGGGCAGGGCCCAGAGGGTGCCGCAGATGTTTAAGACCCTGTCTAAAGCCAGTGCATCTCAGCAACTCTGAACCAGGGCTGTGACTCTTCCCCAGAAAGTTTGGCGTTAAGACACTTACACCCCTGTCTCCCACTCCCCAAACTCACCATGGCTTTAAAACACGCTGTCTTAGACCAGGATGAACCCAGGCATTCCCTAATAACTTCATTCTGTGGATCTGTGCATCAAGCCTTGGTTTCCCCCTTGTCACCTCCCTACATACAGCACTTCGGACTTCTGCTCATCTCCCTCAACCTTGGTTTTAGATTCGAGGCAAACCAACTCTCTACTACACAGGGCTGATAACGCCTCATTAGGTTTATCTGACCCAAATGGCTCCTTCTTCACCTCACCTATGGTCACTTTCCTGAACACTCATGTTCTGGCAGATTATGGGGTGGGGACAGGTGGGGCAATAAAATACAGCAAAGCCCTAGACTCTCTTCTTAACCATTTGTCAGCAGCTGGGTGCAGAGAAGAAGAAGTTTAAAGTTACTAGCGGAAAGGAGGTGGAGGTATTATCTGTGCTTTCAGTTCTTGGGTGCCTCCTGCCCCAGAGAATCGGGAGCTGACCAAACAGGGGCTCTAAGAAGACAATTGGGTGGAATCCAAGGTGGGAGGGTAAGGACCACCACCACTTAACAATGGAAAGGTGAACGGTGGGAAGGTCGGTTCTGTTAACCCCTGGGACGATGCTGGAAGTGTCGCACAGTGCTGTTACCATACTGGACTCATGGTCTCTGGGTTAGGCTGACAGCAGACTCTCTCCCTGCTGTCAGAGGGCGGGGGCGTCAGCACCACGGCCAGCACTCGCTGCTCTGGCCTTTGGAAGACAGAGGAAAGCCAAGACTTGAGTGTAACCATCTCCACCAGCTCCTGGCACATTTACCCAGGAGCAGGGCCATTGAGAGAGGCACAGTTGGGGGCATGGTCTTTGATGTTATTTCTCATATCCTGGCCCTCTCTCCCAAACACCAGGGTTTATAAGACATGCTAGATAGTGTCTAACTCTATCCATCTAGCAAGCGTTTGGAGGAAAGGAATGCTAGAACAAGCCAAGAGTGGCCTTAGTGTCACAATGTTTCCTTGACACTTTCCCTGGGTCACCCTTTCTCATTCCAGCCCTTGGGCTGCCTGCTACTCAGAGGAAGGCAAGGGGGAGAGGGATTGAACCTGCCAGTCTAAAAGGAAAGGACTCAAAAGGAATATCTGGGATGATTGCCTTGGGCTGGCCAATCATAAGGGTTTTAGTATGGAACACCTGAAGTTATACCTTCTCATGATCCCAAACCCAGGTCTAGTGTGTAAACCATTGTGGGAGGCTGGGTGGATGGCAGACCTTGGGAGCTTCAAGACTGGGAGAACCTACAGACTGCAGAAGAGGACTTGTTTTAGTTTCCCACAGCTTCTTCCTGTGTTCCCTCAACATGCAAAATGGACTCATTAACTATAGTTTAACTGGCTGCTCATTCCTAAGGTGAATTAGGAATGAAGTTTCACCTGTTATTTCCACCCTAGACATAAGCACTTTTGCTATTAATTAGGGACTTTATATTTATCTTTGTTTTGTTTTGGGGTGGATATCAGGGTCCTCCGGCAAAAAGCAGGAGACTGTGAGGACTGGCGAAGGGCTGCATCACAGCTGTTGCCTCCCACTGAGCTGAGCTTAGGCTAACAGTGGGCATTGTTCGAACTCTGGATGGTGCTGGAAATTCTACTTGGAGCCTGGCTCTGGGAGCAAAACTGCCCCACTCCACTAGAATTTGCTGGGGCTGGTTCGTGCCACCAGCTGATTCCCATGCTTCGGGCCAGAGAGAGAAAGGTGGATGGCCCAGTACTGTCAGTGCACACTGGTCAGTAAGTGGGTGGCTATTGACAAAGTGTCCATCCAGAGAGCTAGTAAGACACTAATCAACTTATTGATTCCTAATCTCCCCCTCCCCACCCTTCACCCACAATCAATGGGGCAACAGAGCCCAGCATTGAGGCAGCCAATTAACTACCTTGAGAATGAGCTGCCACGTGTAACATCTTCTGCTCCACTAGCCACAGACGATCAGATCATCGATCCGGCATCTAGATTATGCTGCCCAGGGACTGGAAACTGAGGCCCAGGGCCAAAGACCCCCAGTGTACTACCTCCCGCCCATCAATAGTGATCTTGGTCTTCTCCCAAGGAGACATTTACCCTGCCTGGGATATGAGAACACTCAGAATTTCCTTAGCACCTGTTCTGTCCCCCAGAACCTGCTCTCTTCCTTCCTCCCGTTGCTGAGCTCATTACCTCTCATGAGAAAACCAGAAACTATGTTTTTGTGCTTCTGAGAAGCTTGTTGGTTCTGTCTTCACTCCTCTCCTGCAGCCTTCCCTCGCCACCTACAATACTTCAGCTCTCACCTTCTTTTCCCACTCACCCTGCTTTCCAAACCTGTCGTGTCTATGCCAAAGATCCCACTGAAGGTCTCGAAAGTGTCCAGCATGAATCCTTCCAGCCCTCTGGACTCATGGCTGGTACCGCTTGAGGTGCAGAGCCCGCCGCCACCACCCCATCGAGGAGGAGGCTGCCTTTCTGTCAGGTCAGTAGCAGCCTGGGCTCAGTGACCTCAGGCCTCCTGACATGAGTAGACCTCCCCTGGGTTCCAGAACAGTCCAGAGAGAGGAGCTGGGCTCAGGGTCAGGATATGGGAGATTTCTCTAAGAGAACAGGAGAGAGGAAAAGTTGCCTGGTGGTGTGAAGGCAGGGAGGGAGAGCCTGGGAAGGGGTGGGGTTCAGCAATCACAAGCCAGCTTCTCCTCCTCCCCCCACATCCCCCCAGCCTCTGAATCAATACATTTGAATCTAATCTAATAACAGAGATTTAACGAGGGGATAATGCACGTGGAGCGGCCAGGCGCTTTGTCTCTGCTTTCAGGCGGCAGCTGGGGCCCATTATCCAGGGACAATGCCCCATGCTAATCACTCCCTCTCTCCTCTGAGTGTTTGGGGAGGGGTGGTGGGCAAAGAGGGCAGCTCCTCCCTGATTAGAGGGAAGTGGAGGGGGGAAGAGGGGGAAGAAGTTGAGAAGGGACTGGGTGGGCCCCACACGATTGTGTTGACCAGACACCAACTCCTTGGCCCTCTCCCCAGGCCCACGCTGTCTGTCCTGACCAGTCAGGGTCAGGGAGCCCCAACGACACACAAACAGCAGATAATTACCTATCAGCTGCAAGTCCTCGTGGCTGGGAGTTGGGTGGGGTTTTTTTTTTCTTTCTTTTCTTTTCGCTAACTTGGTCCTCTATAATTTAAGCTCTCCCATTATTGCTTATGATGGGCCAGCCTTGACTGTCATGGTTAGAGAATTAAACCGTGGCTTAGAGACCAAGAATACCCCTCTCTGAACACAGCCCCTTCTTCTATCTCTCCTCTCTGGAACTTTTTAAATGGACTCGACCTGCAGGAAGAGGTGTGAGGTTAGACTGTAGCAAGAACTTCCTGATAATCACCTTGACACAGATTCAATTGGGGGTTTGAGAGGGAAGGAATCGAATCTGATTTTTGAGAAGCCTTGAAAGAAAGAGCCTTGTATCTAGGGTGTGAAGGGACAACCAGGGTGGGGGGGCGGGGCAGGGAGGAAGAGCTGCCTCAGTTTCTACTGTCAGAGCTCTAGTTGGAGGAAGCCCAGTGCCTGCAGTTGCCAGACACAGTTATTGGGGGCACAGACTCGTGGCCCCATCACATACCCGCTGGGAAACCGTGGACAAGATCTCCTCTATGCCTCCATCTTCTCATCTGCAAAGTGGGATCATATTAGTACCTGGCCTATCGGTATCGTGGGCACCATGCTCCCAACATGGGGCAAAAAACCCCAGAAAACACGAGGTTGGAGTTGAGAGACGGCTCATGGTGTATGGGCCCTTCTTCCTTCTGCTCACATCACGCTCTGAATGTATGAGAGCTCTCCCCAGGGAGACTGGAGATGAAGACTTTGTCCTTCTTATCTGTCCCCATTTCAAAGATGGGCAGGCAAAGGAGAGCTGTTCACTCATAAGTCCAATGAGAGCTCAAGTTCCTATTCCCACCAGGCTGGATTCAGACCTCTGTGCCCCGTACCTTTGTGTTGCTTTTATTCCCATTACTGTGCCCCTCCCTCACGCCACACATTCCCAGCTCCTTTGCACCAAGTTCCTCTTTAAAACCACAGCTTTGGATTCCTGCTCTGGGAAGGTGTATGCACGCCTACCCTGATCCTGGCTAGGTTTCTCCCATTCCACTCCACCGTGTCCCTATCTACAAAGAGAACAAAACTGTTAGCAGAGGGACACACCATGTGTAGGACAGCGGGAACTGTGGGAACCAAGGGATTCAATTCTGTGTGACTGGGAGAACACCACCCTCAAGACTTGGAAAGATCTAGCCTAAGCCCTGGAATGAGATGTCAATCTTTGGCCAAAGGGATCCACAACCCTGTCTTTCTGAAATCTACCACAAGGTGGCACCAAAGTCCAGAAGTTCTACGGAGAGGTCTTGAACCATTCTATCTCCCCCTTCCCTTCTTCCTCAGGGGCTGAAGCCCCCTTCCGGACCAGCCCTTTATTCCACAGTGCTTGGTGCCCTGTTTTAATGTTCTTGGCAGAGACTGTCCCACTGCTCCTCCCCCCTGTCACACACCTGTGGTCCCACTGATCCCGGAGGACCTGACCCTCTTGCCTCTGTGTTCAGGCCTGGACTCTACTCTAAGCCACTTCCTTGCTCCTTGACTCTCTGCTTATGCAATGAAGATATTGGTCCCTGGGAGTAAAGAAGCTATTTTACCCAAACCCATACACATATAGGCCCATGAAGGACTCTCAGCCTTTCTCTTCTGCCCGGGTCTCCAGGCCCCCAATCCCAGCCTGTCCCAAACTGGTAGAGACGGTTCTCAGTGGTCCCAGGAAAGGCAGATGAGAGGAAGGCGCTGCCCAGAGCGGGAGCTGGTCGGGAGCCAGTAGTAAGACAGGGATGGTGAGACATGGGGATACTTGTCTCTCAGCTCTGGGGTAAACAGTGAAGAGGTGAAGTTGGTCCCCAGTGGAGGGAAGGCTAGGACGCTTTTAACCATCCCCGCACAAAACCCGGGTATTGCTGTTGCCACATGCCAGCAGGTGAGTGCATCCCCCTGCTATAACAAATTACTCATCTGAAAACACAAACCCCAAATCAAAGATCCAAATCAGGTTGTGTTCCTTGCAGAAGCTCTCCAGGAGAATCTGTTCTCTCGCCTTTTTCAGATTCTAGAGGCCACCTGTACTCATTGGCTCACGGCCCTTCCCCGTCTCCAAAGCCAGGACTGAAATAGCTCCGGACCTCTCTACTTTGTCGCATCTCCTTCTCTGATTCTTCTGCTTCCTTCTCTTACCAAGACCTTCATGGGACAGTGGGCCCACTGGATAACCCAGAATCATCTCCCCAGCTCCAGATCCTTAACTTCATCATAGTGGCAAAGCTCCTTTTCTCTTTCAGTGCAGCATGATCACAGGCTCTGGGGACAAGGAAGAAGAAATCTTTGGGGGAACGGCACCATTCTGTCTACCACCATGTGAGATCTTGTGCAAACTGCTTAACTTACTTTCCTCATCTGTAAAATCCATTCAATCCCAGCACTTGCCCCAAGGGATTGTTAAGGAGGTTTAAAAGAGCCAGCACAAGTAAAGGGTCCAGCACAAAGTAAATGCTTGATGAATTTTAACTACGGTTTTCTTTTCTTTTTCATATTTTATTTATTCATTTGACAGAGAGAAACACAGCTAGAGAGGGAACACAACCAGGGGGAGTGAGAGAGGGAGAAGCAGGCTTCCCACGGAGCAGGAAGCCTGATGTAGGGCTCGATCCCGGGTCTCCAGGATCATGACCTGAGCCAAAAGCAGCCACCTAACCAACTGAACCACCCAAGCGTCCCTAACTACGGTTTTCTTATCGATCTTATGTATAAACCTAGAAGCTGCCTGTCTAGACCCCATGCACAGAAAAAGAAAAAAAAAAGGTGTGGTGGGTGCCCCTTAGACCCATTTAATTAATACTATGTAAGAAATACACTTCCTAAAAAAAAAAAAAAAAGAAAGAAAGAAAGAAAAAGAAATACACTTCCTATTAGGCAATGTTCCTTTGTGCAATCATCTACAGTGATGGTGACTGTGACACTTTATTACTTAGGAGAAGGGACTGTGACAGCAGAACCTTAAAGGCCACGAGCCCAGGAGCCCAGCCTGGCAAGAGATACAGGACCAGGTTGAGGTAGGCTCTCTCCTTGCCCTCCTCCCCAGCTCCCAGGGTCTGCTCATTTCCCAGGGAGCAAAGGCTCTTGATAGTGGTATGGCTTTCTTGGGGCAAGAGGCGTTAAATGCGGAATGGAATCTGAAATCACTTCCCTTCTCCTGATCTGCCTTCATTGTCTGAGAAATTACACAGAGGCAGGAGAACGGAGAGGATGACCTCTAGAGGACCTTCACAGCTTAGGGTCAGGAAATGCTGCTTTCCCATTGAGATGACACTTAATCATGGCTTAGGCTCCAGGTCTGTGCTCTGTCGTTTTCTCTCGGCTGGCCTATCCAGCCCCCCTGCTCCTTTCACCCAAGGACTCAACTTCTGGTTCTCACTAATGAAACTCAATCTATCAGCCGTCTGGGTTGGCCCCTGGGCTTAGCATTCCCACCAAGGGCTCCCTCCTCAACAGCCTGGTGAGGGCGAGTGGGGTGGGGCTACTGCCTGAGCCTCGGCCCGCTGCGCCTTTTCAACACCCCCACCAATTTCTTTACAATTATTGTAGTGCACGTATTCATCGCTGAGTGATTTGCTTAGTGTTTATGCTGGCTCGCAGCCTGTGCGTTTCCAAGGGCAGGTGTTTCTGCTCCTACGGGCCACTCACATGCGGTGTGAAATGCAGCCCATGCTTTGTGTCTGGTGGGAGGATCAGTCAACAAACTGCAGCAGAGGGAGACCTTCTCTGAAATCCCCTTTCACTGTGACCCTTCGGCCTCACACCCTCGGTTTGGGTGGGGAGCAGGGAGTCCCATACAAGAGAAAGACCCCGGGTAGCTGAAAGGGCCCTGGGGACTGTGGGGGTTGGAGTGGCCCCGGGGAGGCTGGATGGGTGGCCCTGAAGCTCCTGCTGCCTCTTCCCCAGCGGATCCTCTCTGGGACCCCTGAGAGAGCGCGGCGCCTTCTGCTAGCACTTCCGCACTGCGCCGTAGCTGGTTCGGGGCTGTGTCTGCCCAAGGAGAGAGCTCTGGCAGCAGGGACTGACTGCTTCCTCCTGGGCTCCGGATGTCCAGGGCCAGGTGCATGCCCGCTCCCGAGTAGAGGCTTCGTATTTGTGCAATGAACCAAGGGAGGTGGCCGTGTGGATTCTTGTTGAATACGTTACTGCTCGGGTGACTGTATAACTTATCAGCCAGGCCAGAGCAGTTTTGTCCTGGACGTGGAAGCAGTATTCGTAATTGTTCGTGGACAGCCTGCCCGAAAGTGGGGTTGTCCTGGACAAGCAGAAGGGATGGTCACCCTGGTGACCTGGTCCCTTCCAGGGCTGAGACCCTACCCACGGCTGGCCAGCAGGGCATCCTTCCACTCCCACAAATTCTAGGGACAGAAGATCTCGGGCTGGGGGAGGGAAGGAGAGGTCTCCCCACTGCCCTTTGTCCACTCTGGCCTCACGGTTTTCCTCCCGAGGTTTGCCTCAGAGGTCGGAAGGATTTCCTGTGGGTCACAGGTCAAATGCCGCATTCCTGAGCAGAGCTACATGCCTCTGCCTCCCACCTCCAAGAAGAAGGATGGGCTGAGTCGGTGTGAGGCCGGCCCAGGCTGGAGAAAGGGGCTCCGAGGGCCCTACCCTCACCGTGCAAGGGGCTGGGTTCAGCCATCCCTGTTGACCCCCTTCACCCCCGAGCCGGAGATGCTGCCTTGGGCTAGTGTGTGGGTGGGACACTGTGTGGGGGGTGATGCTGACAGAGGGTACATGCCCCACGGGGTTGTGAGTTTGCTAAATTGGGCTGGACTGACAAGGAATCCTCAGATAAACCGCTGCCTTGGAAGTCTACTTTTCATTAATATCAGTGTTTATGAAGGAGGAAACCCCTATGCCCCTCTTTAGAGCAGAGAGGAAATACGATTGTGTTGCTAATGGGGGACATGGATTTGATGTTCCCCAGAGTTTGGGAATAGAACAGAAATCCCCCTTGGGCCAGGCCATATTTAGGCAGGAGCTCCCCTGAAGGACCTGATATCAGGGAGATGCCAGGAAATGGGGGTAGGTGCAATCCTGCAGGTCTACTGTGGCGCGTGTGCTGGGATTTGGGGATTAGCCTCATCATCCCTGGCATGCACCTGTGTCCCAATTTCATGTGGCTACTATGTCAGGTTGCACATGTTGTGCACTGTACAACTCTAAGGGCATCATTTCCATGGACCTCAATGTGAATGGAGCCCCTGGAGTTGTGTCACTCAGAGAGCTCTATCATGAGCCTTTACACATGCTAGTCCCTCTACCTAGAATGTCATTCTGGCCAGATCTGCCTTTGATCGTTCATTTGTGAAATGAATACACAGTGCACCCACACATCTGTTCCACATTTACTACATGGAATTATAGCAATCTGCTTCTCTGTCCCTCATCTCCACTCGTCCTCCCTGCAGCCTTCCCAGCACAGTGCCTGCAGTGTCCAGGAGGGTCCTTATAGCAACAAATGGGACTGTGACAGACAGGCTTGGGCAGCAAGCTTCCCCTCAATCCTGGAGACAGGGCAGGCTCCAAGGAACGAAATGACAGTCGTCCCTGTCCTAAAAACACCTGGGAACTGGGGCCCTGACCCTCTTTCTGGTTGGTCATTCCTGCCTGTCCTCATCTCCTTCCCTCTCACTCTCCGGTGATGGGGATTTTAAAGGCTCTTTTGACTCTCTCTGCTGTAATAAGAAACTAACAATTAACTATTATAAGGCTGTTTTACAGTCGTGTGGAAGCCCCTTTTATCCACTTTGCTTTAAATGGTTATATCTTTTATCCCTAGTTTTCAGGAATATAAAACTTAACAGCGTTTGTTGCAAACCTTCATACTTTGCTTTACAGTTCATTGTTCCCTCTGCAGATATATCGTTCCCATAAATAAGACTTTCATCTGTACAGTGCTGGGCTGGGGCCACTGTGGATCTCCATGCTTTCATCGGTGGCACTCACCTTGGACACAAGGTCATTCACACGGAGCCACTGGGCTCCCATTGGTCTCTTGTCCTCTGATCAGAGCTGGACCAGCAGTCCCGCCAGGAAGGAAGTCATGAACCCCAGGGAGATGGAGACATGATGCGGAATCCAGGAAGAGTGCTCCCCTCCCTCTGTGCCTGATCTGAGGTCCACACACACCGGCCAAGAGTGTCCTGGCTTCTCCCATCCTTGCATAGGGAAGTCCTCCCAGAAAGTATTAAGGGAGAAGCAGCAGTAAGCTTTGCCAGAGCCCTCCCATGGCATGCCCGGAGCCCGGCACCAACCAAGTTCACAGGTAATCACCACCCTGGCCTTCCAGAGGCATCAGCCCAAGGGACCCTGAGCACAGGCTCCATCTGGAACAACCAAGGTAGCAAGGAGGACCACGCAGGCCATTCTGTCTCCAGCTGAATTTCTCAAGTTTGAGCCGATTTTCTGTTTTTCAGTGTGGAGTGTTTGTATCAAATGCACATGTGGATGGCACCTCATCTGGTGGCCCAGAGAAGGCACTGCCCATGGACCTCCAAGTACAACGAGGCCTCAATCAGGGTTCCACGGCCACACTGACATCCTGTGTGCCCAGGCCACGCCTTCCGTGGGCTGCTCCCGGCCAGTGACTCAGTGTGGCAGGGATGCTGGGAGACAGGGACTCATCTCGTGGCCAACCAGCTGCAGGACTTCTCAGTAGCCTTGTCAGATATTCCTTCTACCACGTGGCCGTCTGGGAAGATGCCCTTCCTGTCCCACACTCAGAGGACTTGCAGAGACTGACTGCAACCCCCCAGGCCCTGACTCGCTCTCCAGGTTCCCTCACGGGCTTTCCCTGGAATAAAACCCTGCGCATTTAGTCCCATATTGGCATCTGATTCTCACGGGACCAGGACCAGTGCACCTGTCATCTGCATAAAGAGAGACGCTTTTATACATAGGCATTGCTGACAGAGGTTTTGTGCTTACGTGTTGTTTATGCAGATAGCTGCCAGAAAGACACATGGACAGGGAGACAACATTTATAAACAACGCTAGTAGCAAATGTATACAGATCTCTAGGTATTGACATGTAATGGGTATAAATCAATAGATATAAATACATTTTTTTAAAAAAAACTTTTATTTCTTTTTTTTTTTTGAGATTTTTTTTTATTTATTTGGCAGACAGAGAGAGGGAACACAAGCAGGGGGAGTGGGAGAGGGAGAAGCAGGCTTCCGGCTGAGCAGGAAGCCTGATGTGGGACTCAATCCCAGGACCCTGGGATCATGACCTGAGCCGAAGGCAGACGCTTAATGACTGAGCCACCCAGGTGCCTCTATTTTATTTTTTTTTTAAGATTTTATTTATTTATTTGACAGAGAGCAACCACAAGCAGGAGGAGTGGCAAGTAGAGGGAGAAGCAGGCTCCCTGCTAAGCAAGGAGCCTGATACAGACCTCTATCCCAGGACCCCAGGATCATGATTTGAGCTGAAGGCAGCCACTTAACCGACTGAGCCATGCAGGTATCCCAAGACTCTTATTTTAGAGCAATTTTAGATTCACAGCAAAATGAAGTAAAAGGTACAGAGATTTCCCATATACTCCCTATCCCCACCCCCATACTCGTAGTCTCCTCCATTAGTAACATCCACCACCCAGGTGGCACATTTGTTACCATCAATGAACCTACCCTGGCTCACCATAATCTCCCAGTCCTCATCAGGGCTCACCAGAGCTGCTGCACATTCTGTGGGTTTAGACAGACATAGAATGACACGTACCCACCATCATAGTGTCCTACAGCGTAGTTTCACTGCCCTAACAATCCTCCGTGCTCTGTCCATCCCTCCCACACCCCCACCTCCGAGCAACCACTGATCTTTGTAATGTCTCCATAGTTTTGCCTTTCCCAGATGTCACATGGAATCAGATGGTATAAATATACTTTTAAAACTGTATTCATCCTACACTTAGGAACCAATTGCTAGTTAGCCAGTGATGTTCATGTGTGGAGGGAGAGATGGATGTGTAGCCATAACAACGATGATCTTACACACACCCACACACATTTTTATTTACACGCATGATCTCACTTAATTCTCACAATTCCATGAAATAGATCATTATAATCTGTGTTTCCCTGATGTAACAATGGAGGCCAAGAGAGGTTTTCCAGTAGCAGGTGGTCGAACTTGGACTTGTCTGTAGCTGTATGGGTATGTGAAGGGGGATGACAAGCATGCGTGAAAGAGGACGAGGTGGAACTAGATGGGTAAGTAGACATAGCTGAACATATGTGGGGACAGATGTGCAAACCTTTTCCCCACAACCAAGACCTCCCGTCTGTAACTCAGGACTCAGGATGTGGCTGTGTTTAAACTTGAGCTCAGAATGGCGTTCTGTCTCAGGAGACGTACTTCACGGCTCAGTAGTAATTCAAAACCCATTGCCTCCTCCTACCACTCACCTTGTTGCCTGGACAGCAGGTAAGCCTGTCCCTACTGCAGACATCAGCCCCAGCACTCGGCATCCAGAGTTCATAGTGGATAAGGAGAGGTATACAACTGGATTTTGTGTAACTGAACCCATGGCTCCTTTTCAAAATAAAATGGCTCTTCCTAAATCAATGAAGACCTCCTACTTGTCCAAGCCAATGGCCACATCTCACGGCTTGTCTTGGCCACTCTCTCCCTGAAGCTTCTCTGGGACTCCCTTGATATATGCCATTCTGTTGTCTGGACACCCTCTTTCTCGATTCTTTTCAGGCTGTTCTTTGGCCACTCCATAGTAGACACTACCAGTTGACTGGCAGTATTCTCCCCGCGTGTTCGAGTCTTCTCCTAGACACTGACGGAATCCTGATTTTGTTCAGTTAGTCACCTCCCTCCAAGCAGAAGTGTCTCTGCCAGGCGTTGAGCCCAGTCCTCCGAGATGGATCCCGATTAGTCTGAGCCACTGGTTCTCCCAGGACAAGCACAGCACCAGCCTCACCTTGGAACTCATCCAAAACTCATCCAAATTCAAATCTTCAGACTTCACTCCAGCCTTCTGAACTGGAAGCTCTGGATGGGGCCCAGCAATGTGCATTTGAACAAGCCCTCTCCTTATAAGGACAGCGGTCAGACTGGATTAGGGCCCAACCTACTCCAAAAGGATCCTTAACTTAACTTAATTACATCTGCAAAGACTCAATTTGGAAATCGGTGTACATTCTAGGGTCCTGGGAGTTAGGACTCCTCCTCCTCCTCCTCCTTCTTCTTCTTTTTAAAGATTTTATTAGGGGTGCCTGGGTGGCTCAGTTGGTTAAGCAACTTCCTTCAGCTCAGGTCATGATCCGGAGACCCGGGATTGAGCCCCACATTGGGCTCCCTGCCCAGCGGGAAGCCGGCTTCTCCCTCTCTTACTCCCCCAGTTTGTCTTCCCTCTCGGGCTGTGTTTCTCTCTGTCAAATAAATAAATAAAATCTTAAAAAAAAGATTTTATTAATTTGACACACAGAGAGAGAAAGAGAGCACAAGCAGGGGAAGTGGCAGGCAGAGGAAGTGAGAGAAGCAAACTCTCCATGGAGCAGGGAGCGAAACATGTCTCGACCCAAGGACCCCGGGATCATGACCCAAGCCAAAGGGAGATGCTTAATGGACTGAGCCACCCAGGCGCCCTGGAAGTTAGGATTGCAATGTATCTTTTGGGGGACACAACTCCATTTATAATAATCTTTTTTTTTTTTAAGATTTCCTTTATTTCTTTAACAGAGAGAGAGAGAGAGAGAGATCACAGATAGGCAGAGAGGCAGAGAGAGAAGGGGAAGCAGACTCCTGGCTGAGCAGAGAGCTCGATGTGGGGCTCAATCCCAGACTCTGAGATCAAGACCTGAGCTGAAGGCAGAGGCTTAACCCTCTGAGCCACCCAGGCACCCCTATAATAATCTTTTTAAAAATTAGTTTATTTTAGGGCCTGGGTGGCTCTGTTGGTTAAGTGTCTGCTTTTAGCTCAGGTCATGATCTCAGGGTCCTGGGATAAGTCCTGAGTCCTGCTCCCTGCTCAGCGGGGAGTCTGCTTCTCCCTTTACTCCCCCCCCCCCGCTTGTGCTCCCTCTCTCTCTCTGTCAAATAAATAAATAAAATCTTAAAAATTATTTTATTTTAATGCATTTATATAAAAGTGGTAAAAGCTGAGAAATCTTGTAAGAAGAATAATAGAACTGGAAGATTTCCATTTACCAGTATCAGGCCTTTTTGTATCATCATAGTAACCAAGACAGACTGAAATAAGAACAGGCATAAATATTCCAATGGAACCAGATAGAAGGTCCAGAAACAAACTCAAGCAAAGATACTTGCTTCATGGCAGAGATGACAATCTCCACAGCGAAGGTAAAGGATAACCTTTTCCACACGTTGGAAGTCTACACTTCACATCTCTCACACACATCCTTCCTAGGGGGACTGTAGATCTAAATATGAAAGGTAAACCAATAAGGCTTTTAAAGGAAAACATAGAGCATCTTTATGATCCTACAGTGGTGGATGATTTTCGAAGCTGGCACAGGGCGCATGAGCTATTGTGGGAGCCTGTGATGCTGGTGGCCCTCAGTGAACCCCCCGACTGCAGTCACACCTCTAGTCCCCTCCCCCCACAATCACATGGCAGGAGTGATGGGGTGCTAGTCCCCAGCTCCAGGAAGAGCTGTCATCTAGAACTCAGCTAAGGATTCAGGACCCAGAGGGAACTCTTACCACTTTCCTCTGGGATCCGTCACAATAACAGTTGTATTCCAGCCTACCTCACATCCCTACCAACTTAGGAACCTCAAGGAGCCCAGGCCTCCTGGCTGGGCCGTCATCAGCATGCCAGTCCCTAAACCTCTGGTCATTATATTCAAAGCTGACCCATTCTCCAGAGCCCCCAAGCCCTTTCATCTCCCCCTTGGGCCTTCCAATCTATAGCCAGCTCACTCCCTTTTTATCTCCACGTCTGTCTTTTGAGGACACAGCGTCCCTTACCGTCCTCCCATGTTGTTCTGGGGTGAGGCCCCCAAGATGCAGGTGTAACAAGTTCTCGGTGATGCTGATGCTGCTGGCCAGGGGATCATACCTTGGAAACCATTGCGGTTGTCCTTATTGAATCACCGTCTCGGGTCCACTCACTCGCTGCTGGGTACCTGGCAAAGCTGCCACCGGCTGGGCCCACTCATTCTCTGCTTCCCTGGCTGAGGAGCTGAACAATCTCAAGAGAAAATCAAACTGAGCTGATGGGATTTACTGTAAATCGTGGCCTCAAAATACAATGGGCCCTCGATGTCCCTCTGGCAAACCTACATTTTTCTTTTTGAGTTCTCACTCTCCAAATAATGATTTTATTATTTCCTCTTATTTTGCAAACCTCCCACACATCTTCCACTCCACTTCTTGTTAGACCTCATTCTTTCATTCACCAGGAAAATAGGAGCCATCAGAAAAAGACCCTTTCATTTCAAGAACACCAAGGCCACAGATGAACTACATCTGTTCCCAAGTCCTCCCAGGTTAGGGTGCAGGGAGGGGGATGCTTTCAGAGGCCACCCCCGCCTTGTGCTTTGAGTCCTGCCCTCATCACCTTCTCAAGGACTTTGCTTCTGAAATTACCTTTCCTTTTCTCTGCATCACCAAGCAGCCACATCTACTGGAACATTCTCAGAAATGAACAAGTTTCAAGTGTCTCCTACCATTAAGAAAACACAAAAACGAAGAAACTTTCTTTGAAACTGCTCCAAAGAGAAATCTCTCAAATAGTTTTCATATTTCCTTTTCTTAATGCCTTACCTTCAATTCTTTTTTTTTTTTTTTTAGATTTATTAATGAGAGAGAGAGGGAGAGAGAGTCAGCACAAAGGGGCAGGTGGCGGGGAGGGGGAGGGGGAGGGCGAGAGAGAATCTCAGACAGACTCTAAGTGCAAAGCCTGACCTGGGACTCAAACCCATGACCCTGAGATCATGACCTGAGCTGAAATTAAGAGTCAGATGCTTAACCAACTGAGCCACACAGGCGAACCCCTTCCATTTTTTCTTTAACTTAGTCTGGCTCCAATAGCCATTACTCCCATGAGCCTGTCCTTATCAAACTTACCAGTAGTCGAATACAAATGGCCAATAAGCATGTGAAATAGTCATCCAGGAAACACAAATTGAAACAATGAGAAACCATTTCATACTTCTTAGCATGGTTAAAATTAAAAAGACAGGCAATAACCAGTGACAGTGAGAGTATGGTGAAATCGGAGCGCTCAGACAGGGCTGCTGAGAATAGGAAAGGGTTTAGCCACTTTGGAAAACAATTTGGCAGCTTCTCAAAACGTGAAACAGGGTTAGCATATGACCCAGCATTTCCACTCTAGGTATGGACCCTAGACAAATGAAAATGGATGTCCAAAGAAAAACTCGCGGACAGATGTTCGTAGCAACTTTGTTAATAAGAGCTGAAACATGGAAACAACTCAAGTTTCTGTCAACTGATATATGATAATTAAAAGGCAGCCTGTCCAGACAATGGAATATTATTCAGTCACAAAAAGGAATGAAGTACTGTTACACGTTGCAACATAGATGGGACTTAGAGACATTATACTTAGCTATAAAAGCCAGATGGAAAAGGCTACAAACTGTATGATTCTATTTACAGGAAACGTCAGAATAGGCAAATCTATAGGGAGAGAAAGCACTGAAGCTGGGATTGGATAGGGATGGGAAGGAGAAAGAGGAGTGACTGCTGGGAGGTATGAGGTTTCTTTTCAGAGCGATAAAAATGTTCTAAAATTAAATCCTGCTGATGGCTGCCCAATTCTGTGAATATACTAAAAATCGCTGTACTGTACACTTTACATGAGCAAATATTATGGCATGTGAATCGTATCACAATAAATCTGGGGTCTTTTAAGTCACTTTTAAAGCAGTATTAGCAGCCCTCGCACATTTCCCTATTGCACATTTCTTGGCTCTTCAGTCTCCCTGGAGGGTTTCCACGCCCTCCCTCCGGCCTCCCTTGCCTTCTGTGACTTCCTGCCCCCTCCCCACGGTTCTCGCACCTCCCTGGGGTACCTTCTTGGCAGCTTAGCTGGCTCTTCCCCTTCCACCCAGGGCTCACTGCAGGACCTTCTTATCATCTGATACTTTATTACTGTGGGGGTTTAGCCAATCCTATCCTAAGACTTTAAATACTATCTTCTATGCCGATGCCTCCACGTAAATCAGGGCCTCTCCCCATTATTCTGATTTCCCTAACTGCCTCTTCAGTATCTCCATTAGTGATCTCCAAGTTATGTCAGACTTATAATGTTGAAGTCTGAACTCTGTATTCTCAATCACCACAGCCCACCCCCATCTTATTTCTTCCTACATTTCCTATCCCAGTAAATGGCTCACACAGTTGTCTAAGCCAACCCTGATTTATATATTTTCCTCCTACCCTATCTGACCATTCACCACGCCCTACCTTCTACTTGCCGAGTGCATCCCTAAGCCATCCACTCTTTATCATGGTTTTGCCACTAAGCACAAGCCGCCACCACCTTCCATCTGTAACAGCCTCCTAATGGTTCTCTCTGTTTTTACTTCTCATATTACTTTCCAATAATGATGCCTCCTTGACATCCCATGACACGCTAAGCCCTCATCTGTCTCAGGGTCTTTGAATGCGCTGTCCCTCTGCCTGAAAGGCTCTTCCCTCAACTTCCCATATGCATGGCCCATTTTCTACCTGTCTCTCTCAGCTCATGTCACCCCGTCAGAGAAGACTTCCCTGCAGACCTATCTACATTCTTCCTTCATCTTATTATTCTCTAACACACCATGCTGCCTTTGCTTCATTGCACTTACCATAATCTGTAATTATCCTCTGTGTTTTACTTTCACTGGCTAAGGAACGTGATAAATATTTACTGTGTCTCCTCTGTGCCAGGCACCGTGCTAGATGCTAGAGATAAAATCATAATCCAGAGGACAGGGTCCAAGGGAGCATAGAATGTAGCGAAAGATGCAGGTATTAATCAAACAATCATACAAAATTTCTATTTTACAAATAAAAATATGACAAACTCTAAAAAGTTCTTGGATGAACTGCTATTAGAGAATAAATGCCTAACATGTACTGTCTGTTTTTCATGTTCTAGGTCCAGAACTAAGTGGCAGCTGAGCCGTGTTTCAATTCAGGTGTGTCTGACTTGAGAGCCAGCGTCCTGCCTGTCACACAAGCCTGCTTCATCCCTCTCTGGCCTTTCTTGGTTTTCCTCCTGCCTTTATAACACTCAGTTTCCATCTCCACCATCATATCACTCCCTACATCCTGGCGCTTCCCCAGTTTCTGTTCTTGGCCTTCACTTCCCCAAGTGTCCCGGCTGGGCTGGAACTGAAATTTAGACGTTACTTGCAAAGAGGCAAATTTTGGAGAGCAATCTGGCATCCCTTCCATAAGTGACAACCGGGCAATTCTGCTCCTAAGATTCCCAAGCAGTTCTCACGGCAGCCCTTGAGGCTCCCTGCACAAGGAGAATCACTGGGGGGGGGGTCCCCGAGATGGGACAAGGCTGCAGTGCCTGGGCACCCGTTTCAGGGCAATACGGTAGTGCCACACCAGGAAGTATTATGCATCCATTAGAAGCAATGGAGTCAATGTCACCATGAACAATGTTTAGTGGGAAAAGGAAGAAACAGAAATAAAGCTATAATGAATATCATCTACAGAAATTAAGATGCATGCACATAAAACAAAAATACAATTTTGTAAGTATATATAAAAACAAAAGGGGCTGTGACACCTGGGTGGCTCAGTCAGGTAAGCATCTGCCTTCAGCTTAGGATGCGATCCTAGGGTGCTGGGGTCAAGCCCCACATCGGGCTCCCTGCTTGGCAGGAAGCCTGTTTCTCCCTCTTCCACTCCCTCTGCTTGTGTTCCCTCTCTGGCTGTCTCTCTCTGTGTGTCAAAGAAATACATAAAATGTTCTTTTAAAGGGGGAGGGCACCTGGCTGACTCAGTTGGTGGAGCATGTGACTCTTGATCTCAGGTTTGTGAGTTCAAGCCCCATGTTAGGTGTAGAGGTTACCCTAAAAAATAAAATCTTAAAACACACACACACACACACACACACATACAAATTAACAACATAGAATGGTTGCTTCGACAGACACAGGAATGGATGTGAAGTTCAGGCAGTGTGACCATATGCTCTGGTTTGCCCTCAGCAGTCCTGGTCTATACCTGGGGCCCAGCATAGTAATTACTCACATGCTTCTTTCTCTTCTCAAAAGTGTTTTTGAGGGGCGCCTGGGTGGCTCAGTTGGTTAAGCGACTGCCTTCGGCTCAGGTCATGATTCGGGAGACCCGGGATCGAGCCCCACATCGGGCTCCCTGCTTGGCGGGAAGCCTGCTTCTCCCTCTCTCACTCCCCCTGCTTGTGTTCCCTCTCGGGCTGTGTTTCTCTCTATCAAACAAATAAAATCTTAAAAAAAAAAAAAGTGTTTTTGCGTGTATGCTAAAACATACGGTCATTCCAGGTATAGAAATAAAAGGAATATATAACAAGAGGGAGACTTCGCCCAGATCCTGCAGCAGTAACACAAAATGAGGGCTGTGGTTCACTGAGCAGTGTAGCTGAGATGCAGGACAAGATAGAACAGAGTGAACAATCACCACAAAACTTAGCAAACGAAACCACAAAGTCCAGCCCTCCCCCAAATGTTAAAAACTGATATTTAATGTGATAATCTGCTATTGTGATAACATTTGTCCCCACGAACTGATGAAGCTAAAGGACAACCAGTCACTATCAAAGTGAAAAAAAAAAACATCTTTCATTTCATCTCCCCAAACCGAAACCTAGGCATTCTCATAGACTCTGTCTCCCTCATCTTTCAAAACTAATTGGTCACCAAACCCTGTTCATCCTTCTGGGAGTTTGCTCCTCTTTAACTTCCTCTACAGTGCTCTGGTCACTCTTTCTCAAGCTACTATCATTCTCCCTTGTGTGATGGTTGGTTTCATGCATCCAACTTGACTGGTCCACAGCGATGCTCAGATATTTGGTCACACATTATTCTAAGTGTGTCTGTAAGAGTGTTTCTGGATGAGATTAACATTTGAATTGCAGACTGAGTAGAGCAGATTGCTTCTCTAGTGTGGGTGGGCCTCACCCCATCAGTCAAAGACCTGGCTAGAACAAAATGCTGACTCTTTTGCTAGTAAGAGGGGACTCTTTCTGTCTATTTCAGCTGGGTTATTATTGTTGTTTTGTTTTGTTTTTTCTTTTTTCTGGTCTGTGGACTCAAACAAAAACACGAGCTCTTCCTGGGTCTTGAGCCGGCTGGCTTTCCATCGGGAACTGCACCTCGGTTCTCCGGGGTCTTCAGCTTGGCAACTACAGATCTTCAGGAGCAGCCCCTTCCCTTCTTGTCCATATCCTTCCCTTCTTCCTTGCCCACATGCACAACCCCCAGCCTCCCTGAGCCACCAGCTGTCCCGCAAGATGACCTTGGCCCCTCTTTCCTGGGTCTTTGCACGAGCTGTCGCTCGTGCCCGGTGTGCCCATGCATGACAGACCCACCGCTGCTCCGAGGACTTGACAGTCTGACTCAGAACCTGCCGGGGGACTGACCCTTCCCGTTCCGCGCACGGAGTTCAGGAACGCACGTGACCAGGCCGCGCTGTGGGGTCTGAATCAGGTCTCGATTATATCTGAATGTACTGTGTACACATGGCACCGTGCTCCAAGACAGCCACACACCTGGCCCAGGTAAGCGGGTCTCTGGCAAGAAGTCTGTGAGGTCCTGTGCCGGTTGCTCTAGACTTCTGTCTAGCTGTGGATGTGTGTCTATATTTGTAAACAGAAGCCGACTTACCAGAAACAAAGCTTCAGGACCCCTCACCTACACAGGGTCTTAGAAAAACTTGCTTTATGTATTAGCTTTTTGAAATGTGTGATTCACCCCAATCTCTTTTTTCATTCTAAACATTCGCTTTGTACCTGTGTATTCATAATTGTATTATTTTTCTTAGGGCCTTTTCAAATTGTTTATGCTTCATGCCCACAAAACCCAGGAATGTGTTCTTACCTAGAAGGAGATAGGCTTCCAGAAAATCTAATGTGACCCTCATTTACTCAGAAGTCCTCACCTGTAACTACGGCCACTTTGCTGGGAGAGGCTTGGTGGTGGTGTGTCCTGACTTCCTTCTGAGTTAGCAAAGAAGGAAACCTTAGTCTTTCTCTGAGTCCACACCCAACATGGACATACCAGTGTCAC
This sequence comes from Spilogale gracilis, assembly GCA_004023965.1. Taxonomy (NCBI): domain Eukaryota; kingdom Metazoa; phylum Chordata; class Mammalia; order Carnivora; family Mephitidae; genus Spilogale; species Spilogale gracilis. Next base: position 89,252 of record PITA01000367.1, on the reverse strand, counting down.
CTACTTCTTTCACCTGGCTTTCTCCTTCTCATCCTTTAGAATTCGCCTCAGGGGTTGCTGTCTCCGGGAAGCCTTCCTTGCTGCCCCAGTCCACGCTGGGTGCCCACACATAACAGACTTCCCTTAACTATCAGCTGAATAAATGAAGCTGACCCCTCAAATTCTCCCCCACTTCTCCTGGAAAAATGAGTCCATTTAGGCTGATTCCAGTGGATTCCCGAGTTCCAGCTGAAGCAGCACCTCCTCTTCCTTGATTCCTGGGCTGTCCCTTTCACAGGATCCCAGGTCTCCCATTTCTGACATCTTCAGACAAAAGTCTGCATTTCCATATGGAGGTTGTGCATGAGCGTTCTAACGCCGCCATGACCAACTATCCCGGGCTTGGGGGCCCAGACAATGGAGATTTCTTTCCTCACAGTCCTGGAGGGTAGGAGCCCAAGATCCGGGTGGAGAGAGAATCTGTGTCCCTTGGGTCTGTTCGCTTATAGGAACACCAATCCCATTCACAGCAGCTGTACCCTCATGACCTCGCCTGCTCCTAGAGGCCCTACCTCTGCTGCCATCACTTTGGGAAGTTGGTTTTGACCTCAGAATCGGGGGTGGGGGAGGGGACACAAACATTCAGTCTAAAGCACTTGCCCAGGTCACTCAGGTAGCAGGTTAGGGAGTGAGGTCTTCTGACTCCAAATCCTGGGGCTTTCTGCGCTATCCCATAGTGTCCTGGGCATAGCCTTGTTCCCTCCTTCTAAGACCTCTCTGTCCCCACTATCTGTCATCTTCCTGACATTTCATTTCCTGCAAAATAACTCATCTCTATGTACCATGTGACGGCTACTGATCACAGTCACAGAACTGGAGGATATGGGGTTGGGAGTTCTTAAAACACCACAGGCAGCTGCGGTGGTGGGGAGGCTGAGGGTGGGCTGTGGGATAGAAGAGAGGTCAAGGGTACATATTTTGACACCAAACCACCCACATTCAAATCCTGGCTTGCCCATTCTCTAGCAATGTGGTCTTAACTAAGTTGTTCAGCCGCTCAGTGCCTCGGTTTTCCCATCTATAAAATAGGAATGAGACTAGCACCTGTCATGTTTCATTCAGCTGATTAAATGAATTAGTATGTGAACAGTGACCAGCACTCAGTACACCCTGAACGAGTGACAGCAATAATTAGTATTACTCTCAATTTCTAGGGATGGGATGTGTTCAGCCCCATGTTCTCAGTGCTCATTTGGGTTAAAATTCTCTGAAGCAGGAATAGTCTGTGATTCCTGTTGGGGGGCTCATAGGAGGGAAAGAACAGGCAAAGATGGATGGGTGTCTAAACAATCTCAAGGGCAGTGATGCCTGCCATCACTTTTGGCCATGAAGTTCAAGGAGACACAGGACCCTTGGGGCTTCAGGCTAGCAGCGCCCCCAGAGAGATCTCTGCGGGTTCTTTTCCTCTGACCCTTTTGTATATCCTCTGCAAGCATGAGGCCCTGAAGAGCTGGGTGACAGTGTGTGGCTGCCAAGAAGCTTTATGGTGCTTCATGCTAGCTCTGACTTCTATTTTGGGACCCACAAAGGTCAAAGTCAGCCCCTGCCTGCAGGAATGGTGCCGTGCATGCCAGGAGCAGCTGGGTTCCCCAGCCTCCTGGGTCCCACTAACAGGGAGGCATGAACCTCAAACCCATCAAGCACAGAGGTTGACAGAAACTCTGGTGCTGAGCCCCGAGGGGCTGCTCCGTACAGAGTCCCCAAGGAGCCAAAATGCAGAGAAATACACTTTCTCACAGCTCGTCCTGGCGCTCACCTGCCTTTCCCTTCTCCCATTCCCTCCACCGATGAAGGAGCTGGTTGACAATTAAATACAGTAGCAATTTAAAACTGCCCTGTGGTCTGGGTCCCCACCAGCTGAACCTCTCCCTGCCTGCCGAGCCTGCTGTTTATTTTGGCAGGGCTGAGCCCTCACCCCGCCCTCATGCTGGCCCTGAAACCTTGCCCATAAAACACCCTGTAAAAGGAGCTCTAGGGGCCCCTGGGCGAGATTCGTGCCTGGGGCCTCCCTCCCCAGACCTTTACTTCTTGCGCAGGGCCCAGAGTCCATGTGCTTGCTTTTGCTTTCCGCCCTTTCCCAGGGGGGCTGGTATATTTACAGGTGACCGCAGCCCATCTTCACGACCTCCAGGTGGAGAGATTTCCGGGCATTGATGAAGATCCTGCTCAGGCACTCTGCGCAGGGAAACCCCCTGAGGTGGACTGGGAAGAACGCCAGGTCCCGGCTGGAAGCCCTGGGGTCGACTTGACCCTGACCCCGGAAGTCTGGTCCCTGAGCCGGGCCAGGCCGTGCCACCAGGAGCGTGCTGCGGGGCCACACCCCCGACCACTGAGTCAGGAAGCCAGCGGGAGCCCCGCGCCGTGACAAGCGCCCTGGGTCATTCGGCCCCGGGGCCTTCAGTGGTCTCACCAAGCGACGGGCTGGAGAGCACGGAAGGCGGAAGAGGAAACACGGGGAGTAGGAGAGCCCGTGAAGGCATGGCGGCGGTAAGTGTGAAACGCCACGGTCCTTGGGTTGGCATTGGTGCCACGGTGACCTGCTCCTGAAAACACCTGTGGTCGCCGCGTCCTAGCGGGGGACAGAGTCTTCCCACGCACGGTTCGTGTCACTGCCCGCAGCACGCCCTGCGAACCCACGCGTGCCTGCCCTTGGGCTGAAACCCCTTGTTCCTCATCTTCTGCAGCAGTAGTAAGGGCTTTTGAGGCACCTACAATGTGCAGGGTGCCAGATACGGATAAAATTTCTTTTCAAGGGAGGGGGCACATTCTCTGCCTTCTAAGCTATTACTGGCCGGTACCGGGAAGGGCAGTATGTTCTGGCACCTGAGACAAATCATTTGTCTTTTGGAAGCTTGGTTGGCTGCTGAGTGTCTGGGGGGGTGGGGGTTGGTCCCATGAGGTTGTCTTTACATGTCTGTGGGAGAGCGAATGAGGGAGAGGAAGAAAGAAGCAGGTGCACACCAGGGGGCTGCATCAAGACTAAGACAGTTCTGATTTTTTTTAAGATTATATTTATTTATTTGACAGAGAGATAGCAAGAAAGGGAACACAAGCATGGGGGAGCTGGAGAGGGAGAAGCAGGCTGGAGAGGGAGAAGTGGGCTTGCCGCGGAGCAGGGAGCGGGATGAGGGGCTCGATCCCAGGACCCTGGGATCATGACCTGAGCTGAAGGCAGCCATTTCATGAGTGAGCCACCCAGGCGCCCCCAAGTCTGCTTATTTTATTTTTTTTTTTAAAGATTTTATTTATTTATTTGACAGAGAGATCACAAGTAGGCAGAGAGGCAGAGAGAGAAGGAAGCAGGCTCCCTGCTGAGCAGAGAGCCCGATGCGAGCCTCGATCCCAGGACCCTGAGATCATGACCTGAGCTGAAAGCAGAGGCTTTAACCCACTGAGCCACCCAGGCGCCCATGTCTGCTTATTTTAGACTTCAATCCCAGCCATTAGGAAACAATTACGTATTCCACACAATGGGAATCTGGAATCCTAGAATCCCCCGGCAGGCTTGGGCCTAAAGTCCAATCCTGTCCATCCTTCTGCCTCTGGGCGGGACTGTCCCCAAATAATTCTAAGTACGAGTTACCTGTCTATTGTCTTTGCTACTCTTCTCCATAACTTCTGAGTTTGAGTGGTTCAAATTACTAGAAACAATCCAACCAGTAGCCACTGTTTGTAGTCTACACTGTGCCGTCCATGCTGTCTGGCACACATTTCGTTTTTCACCATAGCACGGGTGGGGGGGGGGTGGTCATTCGTCTTTGTTTTTACTAGTGAGAAAAGCAGAGGCTGAATGAGGTCATGTGACGGCCACGGGCACAGGGAAGGAGCAGATGGTGAGTCTGAACCCGAGACTCTCCAACTCCAATGGTCTTGCCACAATATCACCCAGCTATTACAGTGTCCTCTGTTATCTACCACTCATTCATTCATTCATTCAGCTAACATATATTTTTGAGCACCTACTATGTGCCAAGCGCTGTGCTGGGCACAATAGCTAAAGGGAGTTCCTTCTGTTTCCGTGTAAGTCAGCTCTTTCTTGTCCTTGTTATTAGGGGAAAAGAGGCAAGTTGGTCAATGAGTCAAATACAGGCACATGAAAAATCTGAAAAAAATGTTGCTTCAGTTCCTTAATTCCCTCTGGTTTGTTACTCTCTTGCATCTCTCCTCCAGGTTGGGAGAAAGGTTGCAGATATTCCTGAGCAGGTGGGAAAACCAAGGGAAGGCCTTCAGGGTCCTTGGGTGCTGGGGACAGGTGACAGCTCTGCCCTAAAATGTCCCCTAAGGGCTGCCATTGGCCTTCAAAATACTCAAAGGTTTTCTCAACCAAACGGTGTAAAAATAAGGAAGTCAACAGGATACAAGATGGCAGATTTGTCCCCCTCAATAGAACAAAGAACTATAAAAACAGGCCTTGTGAAGGAAGGCTTTGAATGTGTCATTGTTCTGGAAGCAGGTTGGCTTGCTGGGGGGCTGCTTTCTGGCCTGCGAAGGGGGCACTGTGAGCCTCGGTGGGTTGCTATTGGACACACCTGCTGTCTGCTGGGGTGGGCTTCCGTCCACGCTGGATGAGCCCAGAGGGGAGAAGTTCTTGAACCTTCTAGTGACTGACAGCCCAATGACCCTAGGCTGGTTCCCCAATTAAAGGGTCAAGGTTCCTCAGGACCCCAGTTATGACTGACAGTATGTATCAGGAATAAACATCCCCTAAGCTTCTAGATGATAAATTCAAAGGGAACTGGACTGAGATACTGGCTGCCATGACTATGCCAAAGGGGGAAGCATTTAAGGACAAAGGCATTACCAGAGGTCCCCCTCTCTGGAGGACAAAGCCCAGAACCCAAAATTGAAAGAAGCCCATGGTATTAGGCTTCTTGAAAATGTCTTGTTGGTGTAAGTGACAGATTCTAGACACCTGGAAGCTTAGAAAAGATCAAGGACTGTGGTCGGTTGTGTGTGGACACAGGTTGTAATGCCTTTGGTCTGTGTCTGGGGCACTTGAATCCATTCATTTATTCAATAGCCTCTTGGGAGGCCCCTAATTCATGTCCCTAAGATAGTCCTGGCCTCAGGCCCTGGCGGGACACCTCTAAACGTTCTCCAGAAAGAGGGACTTGGGCACCTCTGTCAACCCCGGTCTCCCTCCGGCTCCATGTGCTTGGGCTCAGTCCTCTCCAGATCTTTAGGAAACCAGCCAGATTTGAATCAAGTCTGTAGTTGAGTTAATGGCACCGTGTCAATGTGATGCCCGGGTTTTGATAACTATGCCTGGTTATGGAAAATGGTGACCATAAGAAAGCTAGGGGAGCTGTTCGTGGGGAGTCTCTGTACTATTTTTTCAGCTTGTCTGTGAGTCTAAAATTAGTTCAAAATAAGTTAGAAGAAAGGAAGACTCACTAGGAATTTCATTGACTCTCTCTGGCTGCTTTTTTCATTCCTCAGTCACTATCATTCTGTCATTCTATAATCCTTTTAATACATCCTGGCCCCTTCCATCCCCTCCCGTCCCCCTCCCTCAGGCTCTGTCCTTCATTTCTCCTTGCACAGGAACCTGCTTTCGTCAAGGATCTTTCCTCCCCCCACCAGCCACCACATTCTGTTGTTAAACTTCCCTAATATCCGTGCACAATTCCCTCCTCTCCAATGCTTCTTCCAAAGCTCCTGGGTCATCATCACGCATATGCCGTGGGATCAGCGCATTATTCCAAGGGCCCCCTGGTTGGGCTCCCGGGCTACAGTTCCCACCAGGTCTGGCTTCTGATTAACGCCAGGGCCGGATCTGCATTGCCTACTGGGAAGAGCCCTGCTGAGCTTCCTCCTACTCTGGTCTCTATTTTCCCAGCTGCCACCCCTCCCATAGTGGCACAGTTATTCCAACAGAGTCCCAAAGCCAGGTCTGACAGGGCTGCTGCACCAAACAGAGAGCAGTGCTTCTTTCTCCCCAAGGCAGCAAAGGTGAGATTTTATGTGAAAAGTTGAGGTTCCTGAGCTGGGTGTGGAGCTGGGAGGAGGGAACGACAGAGGGAGAAGAGAGAGAGGTCTTCATTTCAATATTGGTAGAGGAGCCTAGAGAAATAGAGGGCTGTGTGTGTGTAGAGGAGTCTCAAGGCTTCTAACAGTCTCTGTGGGCTCGACTGCTGCTGTGTAAGATGACAAGAGCTGCCGGGGCAGCCGGGAGGATGGGAGAATGGACGGGTCCCAGCAGAAACTGGGGCTCCATCCCACCACACCTGTCCCTCACCCAATGCAGCCTCCAGCTTTTAGCAGTGACGCCCCAGCCCATCATTAGAAGGAGCTCAGTCAGACCTGAGCAAAGTGTCAGTTGCGAATCTCTGAGTTTTAGAACTACAGTACCCTCTCCGCAATATATTATGTTTCAGCAGTACCCAAATACCACAGTGTCGTAGCCACTGTGGGCAAGGAAGTGGGAGCATTTATAGGTCCGTATCTATCCATCACTGGCTAAGGGCTACCCCCCACCTGGGGAGGGGAGTCGCCTGGTAGGTTCTCAGGCACTTCCAGCAAAGCAGGTTCTGGGGGCTTGAAGGCAGTTTGCCTAAAAAGTGACACAGGTGCTAGGTAGCTGCTGGGAGTGAACATACACCAGGAATCCCTGCACGTAAAACCAGCAAAGGGAGCCCAGACAATACTGGCAAAGCAGGACAGCATCTGCTACCAAAAGGGGGCTGTGGCGATTTTAGATAGGGGGCCACGGGAAAGTCCTCATGGAGAAGATGACATTTGAATAAAAACCTGCAGGAAGTGCAGGCAAGCTGTGCAGGTCTCCCTCACGTCCACCCCAGTGCTTAGCACATGGCAGACATGCCCTGTGGTCTGTTGGGTAGAGGGCGGATGGACGACACCCTGTGTCCCTCTTCCCTTGCGTGGGAAGGACCCGGGCCCCTAGGCCCCACCCCCAACTCCCGGGGTCCCTGTAGAGGGAGGGGTGGCCCAGGCACCCAGCGGGCCCTGGGCGGGGGATCGACCAGCCTCTCCCCTGACCACCCAGAGCCAGAAAGGGAATCGGCACCCCAAGTCCCACAGCCTCCTTGTGCAGAAACCTTCCAAGTGCCGGAGACTTGCAAACTCGCTGAGTGCATGTGGGCTGCCTCGGGATCCACAAATGAGCCCGTGCAGATGGCACGGAGATAAACGGCGCCATCTTTTTCCAGTAGTGGCGAGGCCGTAAGTTTCCAGAGACATTTATTAGGCGGCCCCTCCCTTCTGCAGGGGGCGCCGTGGGTGGCACCCAGAGCCGCTGCGGGCATGGTAGGGCTCGGGGCCCTGGGCTCCTGCGCTCCTCGCACCCCCCCCCGCCTGTATTCGCTTCTGACAGTAGACAGGTGAGTGTGACGCTTGCATGGCTGTGTCTCTCTCCAGCCGTGTGTTTTCTTTGTAAGTATCCCTGCTATGGTATCCTAACAGAACTCCATCAAATAATTATCTTCCCTTTTATTTATTCTCCTTCTTTCCACTTGATCTGCATCACTATAAAATATTCCATGGTCTTCTTTGTGTAGGAAGGCTTCTCTGTGATTGTGAAGTGTATTTATGTACAGTATTAAGTCCACACCCACTAGCTCTTGGTCTCAGCGCTTGTTGGATCTGACAGGGCCCTGGGCCAGCCCGGGGTTCCCAGCACCTTGTGGTGGGAAAGGAGGGCTGGTGTCATTGAGGCCTCAGACTCAGCCCACAGGCCCTCAAGGCCTCCTTGCTTGGGCATCCCCAGGATTTCCATGGGCACACGGCTCCTCCCGATAGACAGAAAGCTTCATGCTGGCAGGCACAATGTCTTTCCCCTTCCTTGGTTTTCCCAAAGCCTTCAGCACAGAGCTGGAATACTTAGTACTTACCACTTTGTGGCCCCTTCCAGGAGGCATGCTCTGATTAGGTCCTTCATTCCATGACCCTTGAGCTCATGTTAACTTGCATATGTGATACAGGGCTTTATAATCCTTCTAAGAATCAGGGTGCCTGGGTGACTCCGTCAGTTAAGGGGCTGCCTTCAACTCACATCATGATCGTGGGATCCTGAGATGGAGCCCTGCATCGGGCTCCCTGTTCAGTGCAGAGCCTGCTTCTCCCTCTGTCTGCCGCTCTGCCTACCTGTGTTCTCTATCTCTCTGTCAAATAAATAAATAAATAAAAGATTTAAATAATGACAATAATAATGATAATTATAATCCTTCTAAGAATCTATGCAGATGACCACCTCTTACAGCATCTATGTTCTCAAACGGCTTTGGGGTCCCTCTGTTCCTCTCATATCCGATGAACGAACAGGAATTCTGGATTTTCTTTCACTTTTGTTTGATCTTCCCAGTGCTTAGATTGAATAACTAGAAGGAAGAAAAGTGCACTGTTCTAGAATGAGCACATACTTAGGGGCACCTGGGTAGCTCAGTCCATTAAGTATCTCACTCGATTTCGGCTCAGGTCATGATCTTGGGGTTCCTGAGATGGGCCGATGTCCGGCTCCGCACTCAGCATTGGGTGGGGGTGCGGTCTGCTTGAAATTCTCTTTCCTTCTGCCCTCCCTCCTTCCCCCTCATGGGTGCACGCACTCTCCCTCTCAATCTCAAATAAATAAATATTTAAAAAATTAAAAATAAAAAGCACATGCTTAGAATCAAGAACCTGGGTTCTGATCATTCCTAACATACTGCCCATCTGAGATGAGCACAGACCCTCCAGCCTCCAGTTTTCTCATCTATAAAATACAGAAACCCTTATAAGGCCACAAAACCCAAAGATCTAAAGGCCATTTGGCCCATCCTTCTGCCTCTAAATGTGTATCTGTCTAATTTGGAAAGGCTGCTGGGGTGGAAATTCAATGACCTTAACTATGCCTTTGACCCAGGAGTTAATCACCTGAAGTTAAAAATGCCTTCCTTTTGCCTCTTCATCTTGCTTGTCGTGTAAGCAAAGAGTCTCAGTGTTCTCTCACGGAAAGGGACGGTGTGTCTCCTTGCACAGTCAGGAGCTGAGCCGGGAGGGTACTGGCAGGGCTAGGCCAGGGGGTGCAGCTCCCCAGGGAACTAGTTATCTGTCCGATTTCCCCATCAGGATCACCTGTGCAACTTTAAACAAACTCCAGAGACCAGGGCACGCCTTGGATCTGCCCAACCAAGGACTCTGGGGTTTGCGGCTGTGCCTCTGTGATTTTTAAAAGCTCCTTGGTTGCTCTGGAAGGGCCTGTGGGTTCCTGTGGCCCTCCCTCCTCCCCCAGGAGCGGGAAAAACCTCTGGGGTCTCAGCCTTTCTGGTCACTGGGCTATGGAAACAGTACTTACGGACAAGGCGACTGATGGCATCCAACTCAGGACCACAGCCGTGCATGACCATCACCGCCTGGACACAAGCACAGGACAGCAGGGATGATGGTTCTGTGGCAAGAATGGGGCTGAGCGTGAGACGGGTCCAGTGCCCCCCCAGCAGTGATCTCTTGCCCCACCTGCGGGAACTGTCACCCGTACCAACTCACTGGTGGATTGGACTGACACGGGGCTCACGTGCTTCCTCTCCCGGCCTTCTAGTTTACTCTTCTGACATCCATCCGTTCAAGGTCCCGCGCATGTGCAGGCTGGCCACTCAGATCGGAGGGGTTGCCCGCCTCCACGAAGCTTCACACGCACAGCAGCACCTCATCCTCCATCTTTCCCCGAGGCCTCAGACTCTGCAATGTGCACAGAATGTCCCACTGCCTGGCCTCATGAGGCCCGTCTAAACCCTGGGGCTGGGACTTCAGAATCTACCCGGGATCCCAGATGAGGCTGAAATGGCCTGAGCGCTGCAGGGAATGGGCTTTGTCCTGAGATCTCCAGAATGGAGCCACATGGCCACACGTGGTGCCCCCCTGCAGGGTCCCCCACCTCGGGTCAGAACCTTCCTCCATGCCTTCCTCTGCCTGGTCACTGTTCTTCCGCACGTTTTTGATTTTGCTGGATTCTCAGGCCTGAGCTTCTCCCTGCGTCTTCTTGACTTACGGGAAAATTCTTATTTCCAGCATTCACCCTCCCCTCTCAATCTGCCTTACTCACCCCTCTCTGAATGCACAGGAGCTGAGACTAGGGAGCAAAGCATGAGGTTTCCCATTGCCTTCAGAGTGCTCTCCTAGAAAACCAGCCACAGCCTGGACATCACCGAGGGTTGAAAGGTGCTCTGGGGTCTGTGTCGGCTCAGAGAGCACCCCCCCACCCCTCGAGAGCATTCCCTCCTCCCCAGAGACTCTTCCCACAGCCACCGGTCTCCTCTGTCTTGGCCAGGACTGGAGGGTGAGCGAAGCCACTACAAGTTCCAGAAAGAGGTGGGAAGAGATGCTTTCCCCCGGCTCCTTTCCCCTTGTTACGGTGTGCCTCTCTCGCCCAGGGAACCTTCCAGACACCTCTGAGGGTTCAGTGGCAGCTGTTTGGCATTTCCACTTCACACAGCGCCAGGTTATTTGACTGCCACGATCTGATCTTCTCTAGTTAATGACCTTGACTTATGGACTAACAGCAGCTATGGCTCAGTTTGCCTGCATGCCAGGGAGGCCGGCTGTTGGCAGTAGAGGGTGAGCACAGACCCCGCTCTCCGAGCGTCTCTGTCTTCTGTCTCACAGGGAAGAGGACCTTGCAGGACCAGGGAAGTCCAGGAGGCTATACCTATGCTTAGGCTCTTCTTCCCCACCTTCCTCTCTCTGCAGAGCAAGACCCCTGGCTCTGGGTCCTTTCTTGGCCCCACTCCTTCCCTGCTTCCCGTCGCCCTTTGCAGTCCCGAGCCACAGGTAGGACGGGGTGCAGTCTTGCTCCTTCTCCTCTCCGGGAGTCCTTCCTGGCAAGGGTTAACTGTGTGTATAAAATTGATTGCGATTTTAGTAATTCGGTATAATCACAGTCTACCAGCAGGTTGCTTTTCCAGCAGGAGGGTTTGGAATTATTTTCTGGAGTTTGCAATATAGAACTTAAATTAAGCCTCAGAAGTCAGGGGAGCTCCGCAGCATCCCTAATGTGGTGCTAAATTCTCAGCAGCACAGTCTCTGTATTAAAGCCTTTGCTGGCAATTAGGTTCATTAACTATCACAATACCTTATTTATTACTCGTCGTGCCATATGGTTTCCCAGCTAAAGAATGGCGCCCGTTCTCCTACAGACCATTTGGCATCATAAAAATGTTAACAAATAATATTATGGCTCTCGGGGGCACAAGGCCTTGCTGGGTTCTGGGTCTGAGCGGCGGGAGAGAATATGAAAACATTTTTCTTCTATGGCGAGATAAAAAATTCCTCAAGACAGAAGTATTCAAAGAATATAACACTTGCATAACATAAATGGGAGTTTTATTTACTCTCGTAATGGTTATGTCAATATTTGCATCAACTAGAACTTTCACTCATCTTCCTCTCTGCTCTCCTTTGGGCTGTTCTCACGTTCATCTTCCCCTCTTGTCTACTTGTGTGATGTGAGGCCCTGCCAGGCAGCACCACAAAAGGCCCAAGGCCAGCTGTTGGTGGGGTCCAGCTGCATGTTCCCCTGTGCCCTGGACCCACCGCGGCCCGGTCACCTGAGCGCCACCTCCTCCTCTGCTCCCATCCTGCCTCCGGCCTCTGCTAGCGCTCTTCGCCTGAAGCTGGCAAGCCAGTTGGACAAGTACCTCCCCGCTTCTTTTTTTTAAGATTTTATTTATTTATTTGACAGAGAGATCGCAAATAGGCAGAGAGGCAGGCAGAGAAAAGGGGGGGAAGCAGGCTCCCTGCTGAGCAGAAAGCCAGATGTGGGGCTTGATCCCAGGACCCTGAGATCATGACCTGAGCCGAAGGCAGAGGATTAACCCTCTGAGCCACCCAGGCGCCTGCCTCCCTGCTCCTTATCCCCTGGCTATGGAAATGCAAGCCAGATCCGTGGGGGCCAGAAGCAAATATGAAGGAGAGGAGAGATTTTTTGTCAATCCTCAGGGTACCAGAGGCAGAGCCTCTGGTTTTAAGGGCTCCCCTCACTGCCCGACCTGGGGCTCCCTCTGAACGGGGGGGAGGGGACGGTTTGCTGGCACACTGCTCCAGTGCAGGTCCCAGAGAGGACTTGGTGAGCTACGCTCTCCCAAATGACTCTAGACCTGGATGGGGACAGTCCTGGGGAAGCGATCTAATGTAATGGTTAAAACAGTGAGCACTAGAGCTAGACCTCCTAGTTTCAGATTCCAGTGTTGGGCACCTGGGTGGCTCAGAGGATTAAGCCTCTGCCTTCAGCTCAGGTCATGATCTCAGGGTCTTGGGATCAAGTCCCATATCAGGCTCTCTGCTCAGCGGGGAGCCTGCTTCCCCCTCTTTCTCTGCCTGCCTCTCTGCCTATTTGTGATCTCTCTCTGTCAAATAAATAAATAAAATCTTAAAAAAAAAAAAAAGTGGGGGGGGCGCCTGGGTGGCTCAGTTGGTTAAGCGACTGCCTTTGGCTCAGGTCATGATCCCGGAGACCTGGGATCGAGCCCCACATCGGGCTCCCTGCTCGGCGAGAAGCCTGCTTCTCCCTCTCTTACTCCCCCTGCTTGTGTTCCCTCTCTAAATGTGTTTCTCGCTGGCAAATAAATAAAATCTTAAATAAAAAAAAAATTCCAGTGTGACCTTGTCATGGCTCAGTGTCTTCATCTGTGAAATGGGGATAATAGTACCCACCCCTGCAGGGTTGTTCCAAGGCCTAAGTGAGTTCGTGTCTCTAAGCTCCGTGGACAGTAGCTGGCCCCAAGCAGGGGCCATGGTGGGGGGAGGGGGCAGCTGTGCTCCGAGCAGTTCTCCTGGGCTCTCCCTTTCTTTTGCTCTGGTGTTTCCTTGTATCCCTTTGAGGCATTTGGGAGGGTGGGCCGCTCCCAACTTTGCAACCACACTGCGTGAGCCCCCAACCCTGATTCTGACCCTGAACTCAAGCTGGGTGCACGGCGGCAATGCCAGATGCTCAGCGCCCTCGCTCACACGTTTCCTCTGCTGTGAGGATACACAGTCACTTGGGCTCCGCGTTGCAGTGACCCCCACGCACCCCCACCATGGCGGGCCAGAGCTGACGGAGACCACACTGAGACTGCCAGGCGGCATGAGACCTTAGAGATGACCAGGCAAGGCGGTGACAGAGACACAGTCAGGAAGGGCAGGTGCAGGGCCCCACCACCGTTGGCAGCTGAGGCTTTGGGATGAGTGGACTGTAGCATGACCGCACCCCCTAGAAAGAGATGCGTTAATCCGGGAAGAGAATCCTTGAGAATCCTTCTCAAAGGAAGCCTGTTCCCTTTCCTCCAACACTCATCACAGTTCGGGGCGTGGGTGACTCTGTGTCATGTCGGCCCAGCTGGTTCCCTGGGAATCGCTCCCTTTGTCCAAAGACAACTAACTTGCCTTCCTGCTAGTTTTCCCTTACTAAGTTCCAGTGAATAGTTTGTTCCTCTTTTGCTTCTCTAAGGAGTGGCCTTTTTGGGGAAACTCTTCCAGGAGAAAGCACACGGAGCCTGGGCTCATGCAGTGACTATGTGCAAAGACGTGTATGTGTGTGTGCGCGTGCCCACATCACAAGTACAAGCAAACACTATGCCTAAGCATGGGCACAGCCCAGTGATACCTTCTCCGAGGACATGGCATCCAGTCTTTCCAGGTGTCTTTGGACGTGTTTTCTGATATCTGTACACCTCACATTCCCATTTGTAAATGGGGATGTTAAAAAGATTCACCTGAGGGCATTGGCGTGACAGTGAAATAGTACGGATGAGAAGCTTAAAACCTCATTCTGTAACGTGCACTGAGTAAATGCTAGCTATTACTATATGATTAATGTTACATATGATCATTTACCATGGGGAAGGTTTTAGCCAAAATCTCTATGTTGTGTGTCTATTTTTTCTTTCATCTTAGTCTTTACAACAGCCTGTGTGGTAGATAATCTCTTCCCCATTTTACAGAGGCTAAGACAAAGGCTCAGAGAGGGGCAGAGCCAGCTGCTGAAAGCACAGCATCCTTGGTCCTAAGGGTGGCACTCGCTCTACCCTCGCCGAGTGCCTTTCCTCTGCCCTCACTGAGTGCCTTTGCTCTACCCTCGCCGAGAGCCTTTGCTCTACCCTCGCCGAGAGCCTTTGCTCTGTGCCGTGAAAGGACCCGCATGGGGAGCGCAAGGCCCCAGGTGGCCTGGGAACCCTGCAAGGGCCGAGGCATCCCAACAACTGCACTGTTGAGGTCATGCTGCTTCCTGAGGTTGGCCCTGCCCAGCTCCCTCTGTAAGTCTGCAAAGGGGAGGGTCAGGCTGCTCTGGAGTGGGGTCCGCCTCACCAGGGTGAGGCCCTCCAGCCAAGCTGATGGCGAGGAAAGGCAGAGCGATCAGGAGTAAATCTGTCAAAAACTGTGACCACGAGGACGAGAGATAAGTAGAAGGAAAGGATCAGGAGATTGTTTTCAGGAACATTAGACAGAGACCAGGGAGAAGTGGGTAATTTTAATCCCACGCAGCTGCTGGAAATTAATTCAATTGTGCTGGCGCTGGCTCTTCTCCCTTCCAACCCACTTAGTGGATGCCTGATAGAGTGCTGAGCCTGAAGAACATGGCCCAGTCCCTCCAGGGCACCTTGGGTACTGCAGCCCCGGGCCCCTTTACCAATCCTACTTGCTACCAGAGCGCATGGGCAAGTGGGCCTTTTTTCAGCCTAGACTCTATCTAATCCTGGTGGGCTGGTGGGAAAAGCACTCGACTCCCGATCTTGGGGTTGTGTGTTCGAGCACCATGTTGGGTGTAGAGATTACTTAAGCAAGTGAACAAAAACTTTAAAAAGAATCTAGACTCTTCTTAAGAGGGATTGCGGTGAGCTAGCAGGAAGAACTTCCCAGAAGCAAAGACTGGTACCCGTGGGGATAAAGGAAAGAGGCCTTAAGCTAGCTGTTGGGACTTGGAAGGACAAGAGATAGTGACAGGGCCCTTTGCTTCTTGAGTCTGGGCCAAGCGCGTGTCAGTCCACCCCAACTCAGTCACCCACTGGGGGACAGGACCACCCACACCCACACCCAGACACTGGTGCTCAGACACTCCACTCGGGCACATAGGACAGACAGATGTCTCAGCCAGATTCAGACACTGACAGCAGAGGCACCCACTCCCCACACCCACGTTATGGGTGGGCAAACACCTGCCTTTGAGACCACTGGGGCTCACTCCTGGCTGCACAGAATTACCTGGGGAGCATTAAAAAAAAACACAAAAACACAAAAACAAAACAACAACAAAAAACACTGACATCAAGGTCCAAGATCCCCTCATCAGACGTTGTGCCTGAACTGGACTGCAGTGGGGTCTGGATAGAGCTGTTTTCAAAGCTCGGGGTGATTCTGTTGTGCTAAGGCGGGGTGGGTGGGGAGAAGCCGCAGCTATGAAACAGACCTGCTTTCTCCACTCTGGCCCAGGGGCCTGGTCACTTCTACCTTGTGACCACTAGAGGTCAGCAGGGCTTGGCGGAAGTGGCCGCGGGTGGCCCTGGGGTGCGCGGTGGCTGGCGGCTGAAGGTCAGGCGCAGACTGGGCCCCGGCTGAGAACCGACACCGCGAGGGGGCGGAGGCGGTCTGCTAGCAGGAGCAAGGCCTGTGAGCCAGACAAAGTCAACTTCAGTTAACCAGACTCTAAAAAACTATCCCTGGTTAAGACGGCCTGGTGCAAGGCCTCCCGCAGCGAGCGCCCCTCTGCTCCAGGATGGTCCATGGTCCTACCGGGTCACCGGCCGACCCTGTGCACGCAGACGGGGGCGCTCACTGAAGCTGCGCAGGCATCGGCGCCCCGCACCCGGCGGGCCTCCATCCTTACAGAGAAGTATTTTGCCTTCTGTAGGAGGAGCCAGCATTCGGATTCCAAGGGTTGTTTGTTTGGACTCACTGCTGTTTTTGCTGGAGAAGAGGAAAGCAGAGAGTTCCTTTACTTTGGCTAAGATGAGACACGCAGGGCCGCATGGAGCCCAAATTTCAGATGAGCAAATAGAAGTGAACCAGTGCTCAACCTTCTTTCATCCTCTCCAGGAATGATAATGCCAGAGAGAGAGAGGCAGCTTCTCTAAATTTCGGTTTCAGAGAAATGAAAGCAAGGGTAGTCTATATTCTATTGACAACATGTGACCTGAAACATGAAAAATGCGTGGGCTGCCCTGCTCAACTCCCAGCTCCTTCCCGGTCCCTCCTTCCGGGCCCCAGGTTCCAGCTCCCTGACCCATCCTGGGCACACTGCACATGTGTGCTCCTAGCCTTGCCAAAGGCCCTTACCCTCTACGCGGCCAGGCGGCTCAGCGGCTGAATGGGGTCCTAGCACATAGTAGGTGTACAGTACGGCTTTGTAAGACCAAAATGTTTGTTGCCAATTTTGTCCTGAAGCAAACTTGCATAGTATTTAAAATTAACCCACAGGGCGCCTGGGTAGCTCAGTGGGTTAAAGCCTCTGCTTTCAGCTCAGGTCATGATCCCAGGATCCTAGGATAGAGCCCCAAGTCGGGCTCTCTGCTCAGCAGGGAGCCTGTTTCCTCCTCTCTCTCTGCCTGCTTCTCTGCCTACTTGTGATCTGTCAGAAAAAAAAAAAATTAACCCACAGAAAAGTGTTTTTTTTTTCTACATCTATCTTTTCAGCCCCAAAGACCCTTCCATTCTTAACCTTCAAACGTCAGGGAAGATTCTGTTTCAAATACAGGTTCCTGGGGCGCCTGGGTGGCTCAGTTGGTTAAGCGACTGCTTTCAACTTAGGTCATGATCCCAGAGACCCGGGATCGAGTCCCACATCGGGCTCCCTGCTCGGCGGGAAGCCTGCTTCTCCCTCTCTCACTCCCCCTGCTTTTGTTCCCTCTCTGGCTGTGTTTCTCTCTGTCAAATAAATAAAATCTTAAAAAAAAATAAATAAGTAAAAAATAAATAAATTAAATTAAATACAGGTTCCTGAGACTCAGGTTCCTAGAGCTATGATTGGGTAGCTTTTAGGGTGGAGATCAGGAACATGCATGTTTCTACCAATGGCTCAGGTTGATTCTGAAATCATGGGGTGGAGGGGGCAGTTAAGGGGATGGAGGATGAGCCATCCCCTTGCCTCTACCCCCACGACTCTGGGCTGGCCTCTTTACCTAGCCTGGGCCCAAGGGAGATAGGCCAGGGTGGTTTCGGAAGCCCTCACCCCCCCCACCCCACGCCCGCCGCCCCGCAGGCTCTTCCTGGGCAGGGAGGGGTGCTGTGAGTGCTCTCTTTGCCCCCAGCAGGGAAGGGTCAGGGTTCTCTCCTCTTGCTCCACCTGGTCTGGTTCACTCCCCACTGCACAGCTTCTTTCTTTTCTCCTCCTGTTCTGTTGCCCCTTTCCTCGGTTTCCCTTAGCTGGAGGATAGAGGGCTCTGAGGGCCTGGAGTGTAACCAGCTGCCTGGTCTCCTCTGCCCTCTGCTTGGATTTCCATCAAAACCCTTTTCATGGGGCAGCTGGTTACTGGGTGGCTCAATGGGTTAAGCCTCTGCCTTCGGCTCAGGTCATGATCCCAGGGTCCTAGGATTGAGGCCCAAGTCAGGCTCTCTGTTCATCAGGGAGCC